>JAPEIT010000100.1:0-303221 GCA_026229545.1 Pistacia atlantica
TGAAAATGAAAATTATACAAATTAGTTACATAATCTAAAAACAAAATGACAAATGTCATAAAAGAACACAAGACATTACCATATAAAGCTGCCTCTGACTCCGGGCCAAGCCGCCGGAAGAGAGTTTGTCGGCGATATGTGAGACAAACTTGGCGAAAATATCAGCATCGCTTGAGGTGCATAGAGTGGTAATTACATCGACAATTTGGCACGCAATAGGTATTTCTCAATTGTGTGAAAGCTAATTATTGTTTCAAGTAATGAGGAACAGAATTGAAATATACCTAGAATAAAAAATAACTTTTAGATATATTTTTCAAACACTAATTCTTTTCTCTATAATTTTTAATTTAATGGAAATTGCATAAGTCTCAGTACATGTGAACTGCATTAGCATGTTCCCATGACAATACAAATGATTTTAACAATACTTCACTTTTTCGATATTTCAAATTTCTTTTTATTTGATTTCTAAATTTCTAGTACCATGAAGTTCTTTAAATTCTTGTCTCATCACCAGGATAACACACTTGGTCAAAATTGACAGTTTTTTGTTCTACTAAACTATATAGTTGTACAGACGCAACCAAAAAAAAAAAAAAAAATGTGCATTAAATAGCACCAAGATGTAGATTCAACTGACAGACACCAGAATCTAAAGATTACCTTATAAAGTATAGATGTTGAATCAAGTGAACCATAATGAAGACCCATGTTGCTAGATCGACAAGATTTATTCTACTTGTTTTAAACCTGCTTATACCATCTGCCTTGCTCTAAAAGACTCAAGAGTTTAACTCAGAAAACATCGATCACAATGAAATGAAACAAAACTCATGGAAAAAAAAAAAAAGATATTCAAGTACTCTGTTGTTGTTGCATGTCAATAGATTCTACTTTTACGCCAAAGTTAATGAAGCAGATATAATGAGTAAAACTGCACAGAATATCAGATTGCTTAGCTAGTCAAGAGTATTCTAATAGATAGACATAGATTAATATGCCTTTAAGAGAAACACTTTATACAATCTGTAACTCATAATTTAAAGAAAAACTACTAATTTTTAAATTGCAATAGATATTACCTTGCATCAAGATTCAACAACACAAGTGAAAACACTATGTGAGCGTGAGCTTTCTGCATTTATACTAGTTCCACCTGTCCTCCTGTTTGACAATCCCTACATCAAAAAAACACTGATCATAAATTTAATGCAAGAAAAATTAACAAATCAAACATATTAAAATCAGATATTGAGGGAGACAGGGAATGTTACAAGTGAATAATCCAATTTATTTTCCCCAAAATAACTACTAACTATGATCCTAGAGTAGATAAAAACAAAACAAAAAGAATTTCATGGATGACAATTCTCTGAACCTCATCAAGTAGCTAAACTTGAGATGAGAACTCCTTACACCATCAGCAATAATCCTTAAAATGCTTCAGTCCGGTAAGCAAATATACATCAATTTGAATCCTCTTAAAGAAGTAAAACCGGTATACTTCTGGTAAAAAAACAATTTTAGTAAAACATTTAGTGTTTGTTCAATCTTTATTACAATTTATTTATTGATTATTCGGAAAAGCTTAGACTTCCATATAAATCTTTCACTATTATATATCCCCCTTAAAGAAGTAAGACCGGCATACTTCTGGTAAAAAACAATTTCAGTAAAACATTTAATGTTTTGTCAATCTTTATTACAATTTATTTATTGATTATTCAGAAAAGCTTGGACTTCCATATAAATCCTTCACTATTATATATAAACTGAAAGAAAAATTAAAAAAAACTCTCAAGTCACCTTAACTCTTTTATCTGGTCAGTTCTTTGTCTCCTTTTGAGTCATTTGGGCACTAGGATACAAGAAGAAGATTCAAAATCCTAAAAGAACATGAACGATTTCCTATGTATAAGAATCACCAATGTGTACATTTGATACGTATTCTTATATTTACTTCCTTCTTTGTCATCCAAAAAGAAACTTATTTTTGTTACTGCCATATCTTTAACTTTCTATTTCCTAAACCATGGTACTGTATTCGCCAAAAACACCTCCTTCTTTTATGTTCAAACACTTAATAAATTTGTAGTGTACTCTATTCACATGCCAAAAAAAAGAAAAAGAAAAACATATAGAGTTGCCAAGCATTACATGCAGGAACCCTTAAAATAAATTCAAGCACCAGGAAAGATTCCTATATGTTGGGTGTACCTATTAGGTCAAAGTCAATGTAACATGGAATTAAATTTGTCAAGCAAAGAAACACTATAACGACAAGGAAAACGAATATATACATGTTCATACTAGCCAAGGAATCGTACAACATTTCTTTTATTGGCATTCTCTATAAAGTCTCAAATGCTAGGAACCCACCTTAAGCATCCTCACTATGCATTCCAAGAAGAAAAAATGAAGCAAACCTTTATCAGTAGTTGTGCGACATCCTTCATTGTGCATATGTACTCCTCTATCAAATTTTCAACATAAACACCAGATTTGACATCTTCTCTTATCTGGAAGGTGAAGCAAAACAGGGTCAAGGAAAACTGAATTTATGTAGGTCTTTTCTTGGATGTGAGTGCTTCATTACTGAAGATTTCTTTGGCTTGGATCCAACAAATCTGTGATTTGTTCATTGTAAATTTGCAATAATATGTGGATATATTAGGACATGCAACATTAAATTTCACAAGACCAAAAGGGATACTGTCCAATCACAAAACCTAAAGAAAAGAATAACGACATTTCTCTCTCTCTCTCCTAATACAAAACAAAAGAAAGAAACTCAACAATTTCTCACTTTTCCACTCAGTAAAAAAATAGAAGCTTTAAAATTTACATTTTCTCAAGCTTGAGTCAGTTTTTCCCCAAATTCTGTCAAAATACAAAAAAGATAATATCAAATAACCACTGAAAAGAAGAAGATGGAAACAATTACTTGAACACCCGACAACCATTACGTTCTCGGGAAGTGTATGAGTGGCGAGCTGTTGAGTGGTTGGGCGGGCGTGGGGGAAGCGGACTCTTAATCTTGGAAGATGCCGGAGAAGGTGGAAGAAGTGAGTTCGTCTTTTTGCTTATGCAATGACTTTAATTTTGAATTAGGGTTTGGAGATGGCGACTCACTTGAGTGGGTCTCTCTGAAGACTCTATTTCTTGGCTGCATGAAGTGGTTGATTCCGATCAGTAAACTACAGAGAGAGAAGAGAGAAGAAGAGAAGAAGAGAGTAGGGTTTGTTAATTTGGGCAAGATTACTGAGATTGAGGGCATTGGAGACAAGAAGAGGAGAGGAGAGGAGAAAGAAATGTAGCCGTTAAGAGTAGAGAGGGGTAAACTTCTGAATTTTGTTGAATTATTCACATTGTGGGGAATTTATACCCAGAAAGTGGAGAAAATTTAGCTACCCGACCATCCCAAGTTTCGATTTAAGAAAATGGTCTTGAAAATGTTTTTCATTTTTTTATTTTTTTTAATTTAGAAAAGATGACGTGACATAGTTAGGATTAATTAAACACATAAAATGGGTAAAAATGAAAAGATTAAAACATATGTGGGCCGAATATAAGTAATGAAAGTTTTTAAAATTTGAAATTTACAAAACAAGCCCCACCTATTCACCTCGCTTAATCGAAATTCATTAGGGCAAAAAGCGATTTCTTGAACCAAAGGGAGACACTGCGATTTCCGATCGAACCTGCAAATTTCCACACCATATTCAATCCTAAAATCAATTTCTTGAACCCTAAACGGAATACAGTCGCGATTTTTGATTGATTTCTTGAACCCTACGAAATCTTGCGATTTTTGGCAACAGAGCCCACATTTCCGATCGAAACTGCAAATTTTGACACCAAATTCAATCCAAAACCATGGCTGACTCTCACAATGAAGAGAAAAACCCAACGCCACTTTGAATCCTACATTAAGTGGCATAAGAATTCAATGGCTGCTCAGGTGGATCATCCGATCAGTGAAGGTGATCCACAGGCAGAAGAGACGACGGCGGCATGATAAGAGAAGAATCACAAAACGGTTTTGAAAAGGAGGAGTCAGGCGAGAATGCAGGCGAGGAGGAGGAGTCCGGCGAGAATTCAAGCCAGGAGGAGTCTTCCGAGGATTCAGGCAACGAGGAGGAGCCTGGCGAGAATGCAGGCTACAAGGAGGCCGGTGAAGAAAGGGTACGTATTTGTTTTCGGAGTGTTGCTCTGTACTGTCGCTTAAGAGACCATTTGTATCGCTTAAGCGATTAATCTCTTTTACTCATGGTCGCTTAAGCGATACAAAGGATCGCTTAAGCAATCTTAGATCTGGGTAGAATCATCTGCCTAGATCTAAGATCGCTTAAGCGGTCCTTTGTATCGCTTAAGCAATTGATTCAGTTTCGTCTTAGTCACTTAAGCGATTTCAGATCACTTAAGCGATCTTGTTTGAGGCAGAATCATCTTAGATATAAGATCGCTTAAGCGATCTTTTGTATCACTTAAGAGATTCTTGCAGTTTATGTAACGCCCCACCTGAGGTACGTAGCTAATGTTTATTGTATTGCTCTTATTTGAGTTGGTATATTGTTAATATTGTTTGGTTGGCCCTTGGTTGAATGGATGTATTGGTTTGGTTGAGTGGTTGCCCTGAAATTATAAAGACTTGGTGAAATCTTGGTGTTACAGACTTCACCGGGATGAAGAATAATCTTCGCCACAGGGACGAGGTTCTGCAACCAAAGAGGTAGGTTCTGTAATTTTTCACCAGGGCAAAGAAAGAGTCTTCGCCGCGGCGAAGAGCCGAATAAAATGTGTAGTGAGTTTCTAGAGAATTCTCTCCATAGGGGGCAAAATGACCTTTCTACCCTTAGTTAGCAGGAAAAGTGGGGAGTAAAATGTAAGAGAATTTTATGGAGAATATGTTAGAGTGGGGGTGTGATTGTAATGATTGAAAAGGACAAAGATGGAATTTTGAAGAAATAGCAAGGGCAATATGGGAATGAATGAATATATTTTGAGCTAAAAAGGGTTGAAGCTTAGTGAACCCTTCATTCATTCTTCTTCCACCGCCATACTCTTTCACCATTTCCTCTCAACTCTTCCTTCTATCTTTCAAGGATCTTTGAGGGCTTTTAGTTGGATCTTGGTAGAACATTAATCTAAGGCATCCTAAGGTAAGAATCCTTGCTTTAGATGTGAAGTTTTGCATATATTTGTACATTGAAGTCTTATGGTTCTATTGTTTAAAGGGTAGAGAAGAGACAAGCAATCTAAAGGAAAGGAAAGTGCTAGAAAGATTTCTCCATTACAAGGTAAGTAAATCCCAATCCAAGTTGATATTTGAGAAATCCTTTGAGTAGAGATTTATTTATGCATGATATATGTTATGTTATTGGGAAATTGGGTTGAGATGAGTATTTGTTTTATGGTTGTTGAATACACTTCATTGATGAGAAGTGTTAATATGTGATGAATATGTGATGAGAGGATGTAGTTTGAGATGAAGTTGGGAAGATTGAATAAGTTTTTTAGGAGTGTTCTTTTATGACAAGAATTATAGTTATGTGAGGGAGTTTCCTCCCATTTTGGATGGTTCAAGAGAGGGATAGAACTATAGATAAAGTAGAGTGTATGTATGCACACTAGTTGTTTGATGAAATGCCTAAGAGAATCATGAGTAGTAAACCTTAATTCTTGCAACATTGGATGTTGGCATTTCATGAGTGCATTAGTGGAGAAGAACCATCCATATGTATTAATTGTGCATTGAGAAGTGGATTGAGAAAGAGTAGAGAACTTTGTGCATGAACTACTCTAAGAGTAGAGAGAATGAGAAAAACACAAAAAACGGGTTGGTGCTTTGTGATCTCCACCCGATAGTTATGAAAAACGGGTTGGTGCTTTGTGATTTCTCACGAAGAGTGGGTTGGTGCTGTGTGAACTCCACCCGGCCGTGCCTCTAGTAAGATGAGGCCGTGACATATAGCAGAAGTTAAGAAAGAGAGCTGTGTGAAAGAGAAAATAAATGAGATGAGAAAAAGTGTAAGGAAAGAATTAAGAGAAAGAGTTACGGGGACAGTCAAGTAGAGGATTTACTTCCTGAGCATTATGTTGTGCTCACCCCGTTGTTTTTCTTTGTGGCTGCAGGGTCTAGGTGAGAACGCGGTTGGATGGACATCGGCAAGCGAAGAGAAATAGCTACACTGTCCGCTGTTTTAATGGCATTTTGTAAATGATAGTTTTATTTTGTATAAAGAATGTCTATATGTAATAAAAGAAAATTTTGGGCCCATTTACTTTTGCTAATATAAATGTATTCTACTTGATATATTTCTATGAGTATCCTAGTATAAAGCAGTCATTACATTTTTGGTATCAGAGCAAAGATTTTGGGATTTGATAGTGTACTATTCTCATCGCTACGACATCCGATAACCGACTGTGTGAGTTGATTCTTTCCTTACTATAAGTGTTTCTCGAATTGATAAAATGTTGTTTTGTAGATGAGGCTTAGTACCCGAAAGCGTGGTAAAGGTGTGATGAATGAGGGAGAACCTTCTAACCCACTAGAAGCTACGCCCCCTCCCTTGGATGAAGCTAGAATTCGGGGGATTGTACAGCAAGTTATGGCAGAAACCCAAGGGAGAGTTGTAACCCCCGTGTAGGTACCACCAACTACGAATATAGGAAGAGAACAATCGGTACCTCCTTCCAGTACAGAATAGAGTTGAATCAATTTATGGTCCTTCCCAGTCAACATCACCCTCTTAGAGTTTAAGGGTACTACGGACCCAGTAATAGCAGAAGAATGGTTTAGGTCCGTAGAGCGAACAACGGGTTTATTCCTCATGACGGACAGGGAGAAGATCCGGTATGTGAGTTTCTTGTTTCGGGTGATGCCCGAATTTGGTGGGAATTAATGGAAGAAACGTATGATGTGGCAACGATGACTTAGGAAGAGTTCAAGCAAGAGTTTGAGGCCGAGTATAGAACAAAGGACCGAGTTCATGAGAAGTTCCAAGAATTTATTAGCTTGCAGCAGGGGTCTAGTACCGTGAAGGAGTACTTAGTGAAATTTTAACTCCCTTGCAAGATTTGCACTCAAAATAGTTAGTACTCCAGCATTGAGAAGAGATAAGTTTGTACATGGGTTGAAGCTAGAGATAGCTCGGGATATAATGACAAGTTTCGATCCCCCTCGAACTTATAGTGAGGCCTTGAGGTGAGCAATGAGGGCAGAAATCTTCGAGAACAAAATTCCCTTAG
Source organism: Pistacia atlantica (assembly GCA_026229545.1). Classification (NCBI taxonomy): domain Eukaryota; kingdom Viridiplantae; phylum Streptophyta; class Magnoliopsida; order Sapindales; family Anacardiaceae; genus Pistacia; species Pistacia atlantica. The sequence goes on from JAPEIT010000100.1 coordinate 7,258, forward strand.
TAGGTTCCTCGATAGGAGGACCAAGTGAGCCACCCTCCGCCCTAGAGAGAGAAATTAGAAGGGTGTGAAAGGTAAAGAAATGAAGAATCAGAAGAAGAAGTTTCAGTTTAGACAGACCAGAAGAGAGTGGAAGAATAAGCGGCCCCGAATGGAAGGGTTTCCTCTTTGCCCTAAATTTGGGAAGAACCACCCAGAAGAGTGTTTGAGGGATCAGAGGGTGTGTTTTAGGTGCCGATAGCCAGGGCACTTGATGAGAGATTGTAAAGCTCCTCTTCCACCACCCGCATAGAGTTTTGAAGGTACTACGAATGCCGAGTGTTTACAATGGTACAAGGTGAAGCAGAAGCTAGTCCATCAGCCGTTACTAGTCAGTTATTATTCCATTCTGTTCCTTTATATGCCTTAATTGATTCAGGAGCCACTCATTCTTTTATATCTTATGGGATGATTGAGAGGTTAGGCTTTGAAACCTACTAGAGTGACTCCACCCATTAGGATAGAGTTACCCGATGGGGTTAGTGTTCTGACACAAGAGATGTTGTCAGGAGAGTCTGTAGTGATCCAAGGTAGAGAATTATCAGTTGATTTAATAGTTTTTGATATGCTCGACTTTGATGTGATATTGGGCATGGATTTCCTAGGAGATATAGGGTAGAGATTGATTGTCGAAAGAAGAAAGCGAGATTTAATCTCGATAATGGAGATAAATTTAGATTTGTAGAGGGCCATTAGTTGAGCATGTTGATTAGTTGTGTGAAGGCTAGAAAGATGTTGAGAAAGGGGTGTTCGGGATATATTGCCCATATAGTTCAGAGTGGTGATGTTCCCCAGCTAAAGATTCAGAAGGTGCCAGTAGTTCGAGAGTTTCTAGATGTGTTTCTAGAAGAGTTACCAGGGTTTGCCTCCAGAAAGGGAGGTTGAGTTTAGTATTGAACTAGCACCAGGGACAGCACCAATATCCAAAGCCCTTTATCGAATGGCCCTAGTGGAGCTTTAGGAATTAAAGAAGCAACTCCAAGAGCTTTTGGACAAAGGCTTTATCCGACCGAGTCATTCTCCCTAGGGAGCTCCAATTTTTTTTGTGAAGAAGAAAGATGGGTCACTACAGATGTGTATCGATTATAGAGAGTTGAATAAAGTGACAGTGAAGAATAAGTACCCGCTACCTCGCATTGATGATTTGTTTGATCAGTTAAAAGGAGCCGTAGTGTTCTCTAAAATTGATTTGAGGTCAGGGTACCATCAGGTAAGAGTGGCTAAGACTGCTTTTCATACAAGGTATGGGCATTTTGAGTTTGTAGTGATGCCGTTTGGTTTGACTAATGCCCCAGCAGTTTTTATGGACTTGATGAACCGGGTATTCCATGATTATTTGGATCGGTTTATAATGGTTTTCATTGACGATATCCTGGTTTATTCTAAGTCAAGGGAAGAGCATGAGGAACATTTGAGGATAGTGTTACAACGATTGAGAGAAAGGAAGTTGTACGCTAAATTTTCTAAGTGTGAGTTTTGGCTTGATCAAGTGATATTTCTAGGGCCATACTGTATCTAAGGAAGGGATTTCAATGGATCCGAGTAAAGTGCAGGCAATCCTTAAGTGGCAGAGGCCGAAAATAGTGAAAGAAGTCAGGAGTTTCTTAGGCTTAGCAGGTTACTACCGGCGATTTGTAGCAGGATTCACCCAATTGGCTAAACCATTGACAACTCTTACCAAACAAAGAACTCCTTTTGTATGGTCAGAAGCATGTGAGGAAAGCTTTCAGGAGTTGAAGAAGAGATTAATGACAGCTCCCGTGTTAGTGTTACCACAGGAGGGTGTAGATTATGACATTTATATAGATGCCTCACTGCAAGGACTTGGTGTTGTGTTAATGCAGGTAGGTAGGGTGATAGCATATGCCTCTCGGCAATTGAAAGAGTATGAGATGAGATACCCTACGCATGATTTAGAGTTGGCATCCGTGGTCTTCGCACTAAAGATTTGGAGACATTACCTTTATGGTGCAAAAAGTAATATCTACACTGATCATAAGAGTTTAAAGTACTTCTTTACTCAGAAGGAGCTGAACATGAGACAGAGAAGGTGGTTAGAGCTGGTTAAGGATTATGAGTGTGAGATCAAGTACCAACCGGGGAAGGCCAACGTGGTAGCCGATGCCTTGAGTAGAAAAGCTTATTTGTCCCAGCTTACTAAGTAGAAAGAGTTGGTAGAAGAATTATGTAGAGAACAGATTGAAGTGATTCCGGGAAGGATTGCCAGATTAGAGGTTCAGTCTACTTTACTGGAGGAAGTCAGAGATAAGCAAGTGGCCAATGAGTGGTATCAGAGAATAGTTCAGCAAGTGCATGAGGGCAAGACAAGAGTTTCAAGTAGTAGTTGGTGTCCTCTATTTCACGAATCGGTTGTGTATCCCTTAGAATGATGAGTTGAGGAAGAAACTACTTACAGGCTCATGATACACCGTACACTGCTCATCCTGGAGCAACCAAAATGTATCAAGATGTAAAGAAAGGGTATTAGTGGCCAGGTATGAAGAGAGATATTGCAGACTTTGTAGTTAAATGTCTGGTTTGTCAACAGGTGAAAGCAGAACACCAACGACCATCAGGGTTGCTTCAGCCAATGAGTATTCCCGAGTGGAAATGGGAAAGTATTTCGATGGATTTTATCATAGGTCTCCCCAGAGTATAGAGAGGGTATAATGCTATATGGGTGATTGTGGACAAGTTAACCAAGTCAACCCATTTCCTTCCAGTAAAGGAGAGCACCACTATAGATTAGTTGGCTCAGATTTATATTAAGGAGATAGTCTGGTTGCATGGTGTGCCCAAGACAATAGTGTCAGATAGAGATTCCAGGTTTGTTTCAGCTTTCTGGATAAGTTTACAGAGGAATTTGGGTACCCGTTTAGCATTCATTACTGCCTATCATCCTCAGATAGATGGCCAAACAGAGAGAACGAATCAGGTGCTTGAGGATATGTTGAGAGCTTGCTGTATGGATTATAAAGTATCTTGGCATGAGGTGTTACCCTTAGTGGAGTTTGCCTACAATAACAGTTTTCAGTCTACAATTAAAATGGCGCCTTACAAGGCCTTGTATGGTAGATGATGTAGGTCTCCACTACATTGGGATGAGATCGGCGAAAGGGATGAGTTGAGCACCGCTCTTGGGCCAAGGTGACTCAAAAAATGATAGAGGATATAAAGTTAATCAGAAACAGAATGAAGCAAGCCCAAGATCAACAGAAAAGTTATGCCGACTTGAAGAGGAAAGAAATTGAATTCCAAATGGGCGATAAAGTATTTTTGAAAGTTTCCCCCTACAAGCGAGTAATGCGTTTCAGAAGCAAAGGGAAGTTAGCATTGAGATAGTAGGTCCATTTGAGGTATTGCAACGAGTAGGAAAGGTGGCCTATAGATTGGCACTACCACCTAGTATGGACAAGGTGCATGATGTTTTCCATGTCTCGATGCTTCGGAAGTATGTGAGCAATCCCTCCCATATGCTGAGTGTAAAGGACATTGAGTTAGAAGAGAATTTTGTGTATGAAGAGTGCCCAGTTCAGATCTTAGACCGAAGGATTAAAGAGCTTCACAATAAGAGTATTCCGTTAGAAGAGAATTTTGTGTATGAAGAGTGCACACTAGTTGTTTGATGAAATGCCTAAGAGAATCATGAGTAGTAAACCTTAATTCTTGCAACATTGGATGTTGGCATTTCATGAGTGCATTAGTGGAGAAGAACCATCCATATGTATTAATTGTGCATTGAGAAGTGGATTGAGAAAGAGTAGAGAACTTTGTGTATGAACTACTCTAAGAGTAAAGAGAATGAGAAAAACATGAAAAACAGGGTTGGTGCTTTGTGATCTCCACCCGATAGTTATGAAAAACGGGTTGGTGCTTTGTGATTTCCACCCAAAAGTCACGAAGAGTGGGTTGGTGCTGTGTGAACTCCACCCGGCCGTGCCTCTAGTAAGATGAGGCCGTGACATATAGCAGAAGTTAAGAAAGAGAGCTGTGTGAAAGAGAAAATAAATGAGATGAGAAAAAGTGTAAGGAAAGAATTAAGAGAAAGAGTTACAGGGACAGTCAAGTTGAGGATTTACTTACTGAGCATTATGTTGTGCTCACCCCGTTGTTTTTCTTTGTGGTTGCAGGGTCTACGTGAGAACGTGGTTGGATGGACGTCGGCAAGCGAAGAGAAATAGCTACATTGTCCACTGTTTTAATGGCATTTTGTAAATGATAGTTTTATTTTGTATAAAGAATGTCTATATGTAATAAAAGAAAATTTTGGGCCCATTTACTTTTGCTAATATAAATGTATTCTACTTGATATATTTCTATGAGTATCCTAGTATAAAGCAGTCATTATAGTTTACTTGGTCGCTTAAGCGATTTCAGATCGCTTAAGAGATCTTGCACAAGGCAAAGTCAAGATCTCTTAAGCGATCCAAATCGCTTAAGCGACCACAGAGATAATTTTTTGTTTCTGATATTTTGTTTATTAGTTGTTTTGGTTTATTTTTGTTGTTGATATTTTATTTATATCGATTGTGTAGATTGTGCGGACCGTAAACTACAGAGACTACAAGTTGGAGCTTGTAAGCATTAAAGTACCCTATTTCCCTGCAAGGGTGACGGTCAGTCGAGTTGGGATGTTTTTGACAGAATAAAGGAGATTTTAGCTGGAATGAGGCATGGTGCAAGAGATTTCGAAGACACTTGTTTCAGTCGATTTTTAAGAATCGGAACAAATTGGAAAAAGGCATTTTGGGGGCAGGGAGTGCATTACATGTTGCTGAACTCAGTAAAATGCAATAAAAAAAATGAAATGTGGTTCGTGGTGGAAGGAAAACCATTACATTTTGGGATGATGGAATATGAGTTGGTGACGGGCTTACGATATGTGGAAGTGCCAGATAAGGCAAAGGCAGATTCAATAAGGAAGAGTCCGAGAGCCATAAGGTTTCGTAAGAAGGTTTTGCAGGGGGCAAAGTCTATTACAGGACAGGTTTTAGAGAAGAGGCTACAAATAGTTCGGTTTAATGATGGAGAGAAGATAAAAGTGTGCTTGGTATTGTTTTTACATTCGATCTTATTGGCCGGTGACTCAACAAAAGTTGTTGAGAAAGATTGGTTGTTGTTTGCAAGCAACTTGGAATTCTTTAATTCTTATCCGTGGGGACGGATATCATTTCAGCGAACCATCAACAACCTGAAAAAAACCAGACATGGCATTAAAGTAGTCCTAATGGGTCGGGAAGGATAAACCAAGCATGCACAATTTGTTTGGCTTCCCATGGACAATGCAGGTAAATATTAATAGCTTTTTGTTATATTTTTTGTAATATATGTGTTTGCATTATGATATGGACTATTTTTTTACAATGTAGGTTTGGATGTATGAGGCCATCCCTGTCTTCACTAAGGCGGGGGGGAGGAGCAACAGTTTGGATGTGCAACAACAATTTCCTAGGATGTTGCGGTGGCATGTGGAGAGGCATATCCATTGGGATCACGACCAAATACATATGGAGATTGAAGCGGCTAGGGTAAGATTAAAGGATTAAGCTTTTGAATATGCAGTTGCTTTAAAATGTCGCTTCAATCTGATTGATTTTGTTTCTTATTGTAGGGAGTCATCCTCCCTTTCTCATCGCTACTGGGGATGAAGTGGAAGAGGACTATGTCACATCTTTCAAAGCATTGGAGGATGAAAGGGATGAACAGATAGACCGCCTGATGCGGGACCTAAAAGGGGTCACGCATGTGATGGCAGTTGCAGGGTCACTGCTTGACAACGTGGTTGATGCTGAGGATAATGAATCTCTAATCGGCGGGAGGCCCAAGGAGGACGAGGAGGAGAAGATGGAGGAAGAGGTTTGTATGCCTCGGCAAACCGGTACAGCAACAAGTACTTTGCCTTTGAGACATCGGTGTCGGGAGAATGAGGTGGTTGACCTCATAAACAGCCTATTTGAGAGTTTTACAACAGGCGTTTATGACAAGTTTGACAAGATGGAAGAGCACATGAAAAAGGTGGAGGAGAAAGTGGATAAGCTGGCAGAGAAAGTTGGTACAGTGGAGGAGGAAGTTGGTGGAGAATTAAAGGCGGTTGAAGTGCAAACTGGGTTGAAAAGAGAGAGCCGAAAGAGCAAGTTTGTCAAATCGCCTTACATGGTAGTGACACAGGTAAAGAAGAGGAAAATTAAGAAACAAATGGAGGAAGAACCAGAAATGGAAGAGGTTTAGGAGGTTGGTGGAGGAAGTTGGGCAGTGATAATGGAGGAGGGCGAGGTGGGAGGCGAAGGAAGCGGGGATGTAAAAATGGAGGAAAGGGAGGAAGTGGGCAAGCGAAAATGGACTCAAATGTCGATTTGTATAGGCCAATAGAGGAAAAGAAAAAAACTCTTCTATGCCTATTACAATGAATCAGGAAGTAATGCCCATATAAAGTGTAAGACAAGGGATTATCCCTGGGAATGGTTTGAAAAGTTGTTGACGACGGGCACGTGGCTTGAGGACTTGGTGAGTTATTTTCGCTTAATTTTCCTTATTTTTGCCTATGTTTTCCATACTTATCTTGTTATTTTTATTTGATACAGCACATCAATAAGATATTGGCATTGATGAGGCTACAATAGACTAGTGATGGTGATCTATTGTATCCCGATTGTGCCATCACCGATGTGGCATTTGGCCAAACGCTTGTTTCGACATATCGCACTTTAATTAAAACTGTCGTTGCTAGAGGTGCGCAAAGGAGCGTGAGCGGCGAAAAAGATTGGCCCCAGAACAGTTGGACTGCATCTGATGATTTTAAGTTTGATGACAGGATTATGCAGTATGTACGGGGGGAAAAGCCCAAATATGGCCACAGTTGGGCCGTTGTTAAAAGAGTCTACTGCATCATGCTCATCAAACGATGCTCTGGATAGAATTGTCGCGCATCTAGAGGAGGGGTTGCTAAAGATCCTTGACTGCAACCCAACTATTTGTCGAGACAAGCAGTTGGAGGTCGAGTTGGAGCCACTATCCTAGGTTGTTCCCTGCGGCTGTTGCGTGACAGCGGGATGTTTGGGCACTTGGGTGATCAAGTACTAACCGGAAAGTGGCCACTTAAGCGCTCCACCGTCCCAATAAATGAGTCAAGGTAAATTTTGTATAAAACTAACTTACATAATACAATTGTTCTATAAGTTTATTCTAATGCTAATATCTTCTTCCTATTGTAGTGCTGAATGTCGGGCATATGCCATTAAATTTATTTAGTTCGACATGACTAACACCCCGATGGACGGCTTGAATGACGAAACAATGAGAGAGTCAGCGTTGAGTCACCGATCGCTTCCATTGGCAGATGGATCCGTTTTGAGTGACCAGAACCCAATCAAAAGGTATGAAAGTTGGACTTTGAATTTTGTAGTTTATGTGATGTTGATGTTGATACTTGGGTTGTGGTGCTGATGCTGCAAGTGCCATGCTTATATGGAGCTTTACCGAAAGAGATAGACTGAGTGAACTTCTCACCTACACACTCTGTAACTTTTTTACGTGTTTTTTTTAATTTACAAAAGTTGATGTGCTTGCAGGTGTGTGCCGGATAATTTTGCAGGTTCCTGGCAAACAATGAAAGGAAACTTCTCAAAGGCTGGTTGGCAAGAGGAGGCATCTGCAATAAAGGTCGTTGGGAAGGCATGGTACCAAACAATGATCTTAGACAAGTTGCTGGCAAACAGAATTTGAAAACTTCTCAAAGGTTGGTTGGCAGGAGGAGGCATCTGCAATAAAGGCATTGTGCAAAGGTGTTAGTGACATTAAACTCTTTGGCATCAAAAAGTAAATTAAAGGCAGTGTATAGGAAATTCTCAAGTCCAGATCGTTGTGCTGTGGCTTTTCTTGCGGCAGCCAAAAGCCTTGTGCCTGTAGAATCATTGTAATGAATTGGATCTGACATTTGGGACATTTTTGTTTGTCCATATAAGATATATCATTAGCGGTTTGAATTTACTATGTATGGTGTGATCATTTTCTTCACCCAAGTTGGATAATGGTTTTTTAGCGTTTTGTTTCATTTTGTGTATCACTACAACGTGTGATGTGCTGGTGTGATTATTTGATTCACCACAGTTGGGGCTAATGGTTAGTTTGTCCAAATATTTCGATATTTGCAGCATCCCATGCCTATTTTTTATTTTGTGTTTCATAAACAGGTTACATTGATGTCTCTTATATTTTGATTTGTGATGAATTAGATTGATATAAATTACTTAATTTTGCGATACAAATTCTTTTTGGATTTGGGAGGGAAATGAGTGATGTACAAATGTTTCCCAATCACAGTCATTTTGAAATTAATTAACTTAAAGACAAGCATGGTACCAAACAATTACGTATATGACCGACCACATATATCTCTTAAACGACCAAGACTTTTCCAGAAATGATCGCTTAAGCGACCAAGAGTCTATTATGAAACATCGCTTAAGCGATACATAAGATCGCTTAAACGATTACCCATCCGGGCAGATGTTCCTTCTACCTCCAAAATATCGCTTAAGCGATCTCGAATCGCTTAAGCAACAAAGACTCTTTTAGGAAGAATCGCTTAAGCGATACATAAGATCACTTAAGCGATCATAGATCTAGGCAGATATTCATTCTGCCTCGGACAAGATCGCTTAAGCGATCTCAAATCGCTTAAGTGATCTCAAATCGCTTAGTGCTCAAATCGTTTAGCGAAAAGTCTTTGCTTCCAAGCATACAAATGCATTGCTTAAGTGATCATAGATCTGGGCAGATTCATTCTGCCTCGGACAAGATCGCTTAAGCAATTTGAAATCGCTTAAGTGACCAAGAGTCTTTTACGAAAATTGCTTAAGCGATACAAATGGATCGCTTAAGGGATCATGGATCTGGGCTTCTGTCGCGGACTAGATCGCTTAAGCGATTACCGATTGCTTAAGCGACCAGAAGTAAAAGCAAAGAATCGCTTAAGCGATACAAACGGATCGCTTAAGCGACTAGAGTAAAAGCAAAGAATCGCTTAAGCGATACAAACGGATCTCTTAAGTAACTGTGTAAATACAGAGGATCGCTTAAGCGATCCTATGTATTCGGATATTATTTATTGTATTTCAGAGCATCGGTTAAGCAATTAACGCTATGCTAAACATATAGGGTTTACAATTCGTTCAGTGGACCATGACCGTTATTATATTTATATTAAACATATAGTTCTTTTACGTCAGTATGAAACATATAAGGTGTAGAATGTTTACGTCTATGCTAAACATATGGGGTTTACGATTCGTTCAGTGGACCATGACCGTTATTATATTTATATTAAACATATAGTTCTTTTACGTGAGTATGAAACATATGAGGTGTAGAATGTTTACATCTATGCTAAACATATAGGGTTTACGATTCGTTCAGTGGACCATAACCGTTATTATATTTATAAGGTAACCATGGAATCTTAGTGAACATATGTTCTTCTTCTTTGTTCAAAACATAAAGAGTGGGTTTGGTTGAATATTCCTATAAATATTCCCAAAATATTTATTTCTTTAATTATTTAGGAAATATTAGTATTTTTTTAATTAATTTTAGACCCATTAAGTGAATTAATTTCATTAATACCACCTGAAAAAGTTTAAAAATTAACAAAAGCACCCCCACCCACCCAACTTCCCAGATTCTGGCTACCATTGACAGCTACAAACAACCAGAAATGGCCAGTAATTCATAGATGTGACCTTTTCTGGCCAAATCCACTGTGGATCTGACTAGAAAAGGCCACATCTAGCCGTCCTCACTTTCAAAGAAATGGCCGATGATGGGAATGCAAAATGTCATATTTAACCCCCTTAATGTTTAGTCTTTTATATGCATTTGTTTCCTAATTGTACTCATTATTACTTTATTTTGGTTTAGGAAGCAAATGGAGGTGTTAATTGAAAAATGGAATTAATTAGGGGAATTCGGACAGTTTCGCCACTGCTTCGTATTCTGGGCATAATTCTCTCATCTGAGCTCCGACTGAGATGATTCGAAATGCTGTGGAACGCTAAGAAAGATATCTACAACTTTCATGTTTTGAGTTTTTAGAGATACTGGCTGAATAAAGGTTTTAATCGAGCTTGAAATTGATGCACCTGCATTGCCGACGTCCTGGAGCGTTCTGACTTGTTATGCAAGTCAATCTATTATTGCACGTTTTGAAGACATATGTAATAGCCACTACTACTCAAAAGATTATAATGAAATACATATAAAATAACATAAAGAAATTGGGCCCAAGTTTTTCTTTTATTAAACATATATATATACTCTTTACAACATATGCATTTTTACACAAAATATATATAACGTATACAAAAAGTCATCAAAACATCAGGGACAGTGTAACCACTCCTCCTCGCACGCCAACATCCATCCAACAGTGTCCTCACCTAGGTCCTGCAAAACATGGGAAAACAACGAGGTGAGCACTAAAATAATGCTCAGTAAGTAAATCCTCTACTCATATTAGCCCCGTAACTCTCTATCTCTAATTCTTTCCTTACAACTCCCCGTTCAATAACTCTTTGGGTACGTCTTTCTTTTCCTCTTTCTCTTTCTCTTAGAAACTCTTTTCTCATAACTCTTTCATAAATCACGACCCCATCTCACCTTTGGGGAGGGGCAGGAGGGACCTACTTCCGCTCTACGTGACCTCTATTCACTCTAGCCGATCGGACTCGGTTATGCATAGATTCGGAACCCTTGGCCCTGTGAGTATGTAATCTCTCTCTCTCGGGTACTCGGGTATAGCCCTCATCCGCATGCACTCTCACGGGCTACACCACTTCTCTATCTGATACTCATGCCGCGCTCTCAATGCGGCGTACATGCGGGAATACTCTACCCATTACTCACGGGTTCCCCATCGCACAACCTACTCTATTCTCTTAACTCTTAAAGAACTTATACTCACATTCTATACTAAATCTCAAGCTACTTCTCAAGTGCATAAACAAAGGTGTAGAGCTACCTCATGCTCCCTAATGCACTAATGAAATGCCAACTACAAGATTTCCTCAACACAGTCATTCTGCACCAGTCACACTAAAACGGCCATAACTTATGCTATACACCTCGGATTACTACGGTTCTAGTCTCGTTTCAAATCTTAGAAACAGGGCTACAACTTCTCTGTTTTGGTCTCAGCCCAGTTCGAACCGTAAGATACTCAAAAATTACTCAGAAAGTTACGGCAGTGACAGGGCAGATTTCACTTAGGCATTTCCTCAAACATCTCATGTGCATAAAAACACCCTACGAAAATTACTACTAAACTTCATTTTTCTAGCCATCCAAATTGGGGAAAAACTCCCTCAATTACTCATAATCCCTGTCAAGAAAAGCACTCCCAAAAAAGCTTCACACAACATCTCTCAAACTTCATCTCAAACTCCAATCTCAATACACATTAAAACACTTCTCATACATGGAATCAATCCAACAACTACAAAAATAGCTACTCATCTCATTTCAATTTTCTCATTAATCATACTACATACTGATCATGCATACATCTCTACACAAAAAGCTTGTTAAAACTCAAATTGGTTGGATTTACTTACCTTGTGCAAAGATGGGTTCCTTAGCACTTTTCCTTCCCTTTGTGGACTTGTCTCTTCTCTACAACTCAAAACAACCACAAGGACAGCAACAACACAATAAGACTTCACTATAAATACCAGAAAACTCACATCTAAAGCATGAATTCTTACCTTAGGAAGCTTTAGATGAAATCTCTACTCAAAACCCCTCTTAAATCCCTTAGAACTCTTGGAAAATTGGGTGGAGAAATTGAGAGAATATGGGCAATTGGAAAAGGCGGTGGAATGAAATGAATAAGGGCTTTCTCTACACTTTACTCTTTTTAGTTCATATTATAAGCTTCATTTCCCATTTTGCCCTTGTCCTTTCTTGAAAATTCCATCTATATCCTTTGATTCTTTACAACTACACCCCCATTCAAACACAATCTCTACTAAATTCCCTTTCATTTTACTCCCCACTTTTCCTACTAATTAGGGGTAGAATGGTCATTGTGTCCCAAAAGAAGAATTCTCTAGAAAACTCAAGAATCTTTGTTTTAGGCTCTTCGCCGCGGCGAAGCATTTTCGTCGCCTCGGCGAAATAAGGCAGAACCTACCCGTAGTGCCACTTCTCCTCCTCACCGCGGCGAAGTTTCTTCTTCGCCCCGGCGAAGTTTGGATTTCCAACTTCACCAAAACTCAACCCATTTCAAGGCAACAATTCAACCAACTCAACATACAAACTCAATTTAAGTTAAAACAATAAACTTTTAACTCATACAACAAATCTTAAATACGTACCTCAAGTGGGATATTACAACATACATGCTACACGAAAATTACAGCTGGAAACACCACTTTCCTATTTTATTAGGACTCTATTTTATTTTATTTCCAATTAGAATTAAATTAGGATTAATGTTATTTTAGGATAGGAGAATATTTCTTTGAGAAGATTGAGTGGGATTCGAATTCTAAAATTGGATTTTAAAAGGGAGATCAGATTAGGTTTGAGGGGACCACGCCTCTCTCTCTTTTCCTCTCTGGAATTTTTCTTTCTCTTGAGTTTTTGTTATGGCCATGAGCGGCTAGAACTTTTGTAACTTGGTCGAAGGAAACGGAAACCTCGGAATCAAATAAACTATGAGATCTTTATGTTTTTAGTGTTAAATTCATGTTTGAGTATTGAATGTTATTCTGTGCATATTTTCATGATTGATGCATTTAATTACTAGGAGGCCTACTAGTGCATTATTTGTTGAAATCTACTGCTAAGTTCGATATCAAATCCGTAATTGTTTGATCCCTCCAACTTGTGAAGCAATTAGGGTTAGTAATTTGCTGCGTCAGGAATTAGTAACCTTACGAAGAACATTCAACTAAATTAAATACAACCGCTTGTGTTTGTGTTGTTTAGCTTCATCGATCTCTCTAATTCTTAAGGCTGCAATAGATTAAATCTTGAGCGCTTGTCTAGGGTTGTTTAGGGGTAAGATTAATTAGGATCACTTGTTTCCTGATTAATTACAATTAAGGAGAGATAGGAAATTAGTTCCAACGGTGAATATTCAATGTGTGAATTGATTATCTTTGCATCAATGATCAGTTGTAAGATTCGATGGTGGATGTTGATAGAGACCAAGTTCGTCATTTTGATTGAATTCGAATTAAATTGTTTTTGTTTTTGCTGAGATTTTTTTCTATTTTTACACAAACCCCTCAACCTTTTTCACATCAAAGAAAATTCGGCTAGACACTCTTCGTGGGATCGACCCTTGCTTACCCTATTTACAGTTCAGTAGTTAGGTTCGGAAGGTTTTAATTCTAGGTGCCTACGACAATACGCCAACCGACGTTGACGGCCAACAACGGCCAAATCTTGAGGATCGTTGACCGACAACAATGGCCATATATTTGGCCATCGCAAACGGCCAGATGTGGACTTTTTCGTCCATTGACGGCCAGATCTGGCCCTGATCAGGCCTTTTTCGGCCACATCCATGGTCGATTTGGTCGGAATAGGCCATATCGACGCCCTATCCACCAGATCCTACCGCTGTGCATCGTAACGGCCTTTCTCGGTAAGATTCTAGCAGTGGTGGCCGGAATCTGGCAGCCTGGGTAGGTGGGGGTGTATTTGTTAAATTTAAAAATTTTTCCTATCCATATTTGATATTAATAAACTTAAGGGGTCTAAAAGTAATAAAAAATATAAACTAATTTTTACTAAATAATTAAACAAACAAATATTTTGGGAATATTATAAAATATTCCCAAAATATTTGCTTAAGCGATTTTGCCTTGGACATGATTGCTTACGTGATCTGAAATCGCCTAATGTTCCACTCAACGAATCGTAAACCCTATGTGTTTATCATAGACGTAAACATTCCAAACCTTTTATGTTTTATTCTGACATAAAAGAACTATATGTTTAATATAAATATAATAACGGTTATGGTCCACTGAACGAATCGTAAACCCCATATGTTAAGAGTTCAAGCAATAAAATGGCTTCACAGTTGTGATATGGATAAACAAAAAGATGGTGAAATGTTTAGAGCATTGATAAATATTAAACTCTTTTGAGATTCTTCTCGGTCTAACGGATTGTTTGTGCAGATAGTTTTGTATAGTTACAGCTCTGTACGATTCGTTCAATAAAGAATACTTTATTGCCAACAACTAACAATTTTATGTACGGAAGTTGTAACCGTGCAAAACCATTTGCACAAAAAAATTGTTTAATAGTCAAAGGAACGTTTACGTTTGCGGTCGATTAAGCGATGTATCATATCGCTTAAGCGATTCTTTTTTTTCACTTGGTCGATTAACCGATCGTAGATCGCTTAATCAATCATGTGATTGGCAAAATTAAATTTGCCTAGGTACATGATCGCTTAATATCGCTTAAGCGATTCTTGTCTTTTTCACTTGGTTGATTAAGCGATCATGTGATGGGCAGAATCAATATCTGCCCAAGTGCACGATCGCTTAAGTGATCCGATTTGAAAAACTCTTTGTCACTTAAGCGATTCGGTTTGAAAAACCCTTTGTCTCTTAAGCGATCATGGGCAATATATACTTTTCCAGCTTTTCTCCTGAATTTTGACAAACTAAAATTACCAACACATATTAATTCCATACTTTCTCCTCAATTTGACAACCAAATTCCAAACTAAAATCACCAACAAATGTTTAGGACATGTAACAAGAATACTAAATATGAAGAATGATTTATTAAAGGTAACAATACAATTTAAAACATCAATAATTGAAAACAATAACTCATCAACGGTTGGCCTTGGCAACTCCCTGAATTTCATCCTTCTTGAACCTAAATTTACGGATCGCATGTGATTACTTCTGGCAACTACTTCTCTTATGGCCAGGTTGATTGCAAATTGAGCACTTATTCATCTTCTGGGGAACCTCAGAGGCTGATGAAATACGCTTAATTCTTTTTCTCCCCTTTGCTGTCTTCTTGAATGGCGAATGGATGATAATGTCAGCCAACTCTGGCAGCACTGTCCACTGCTCTTCTGGAGGCACTGGATATATTGTTTCTGAATAATCTAGCATGTAGTGATCTATCATATAGAGAGGGGAGCAAAGTTCCATGTAAATTCTTGAACCAAAATCCGGCTTCCGTTGGTGTTTGATCTTTGCTAGTGCATGAGGACAAGGTAAACGTTGAATGTCAAGCACTTTACAGCTGCAAGTTTTACTAACAAGGTTAACTACGACATCCAGACCATAGCCGCGCATAGTGAACTCTTGAGCATTAAGAGGATAGGAAAATAGTGCATTTGACAATTCCATACGTTCTCACAATAATTTTTCAGCTGACGGAACAAGGGTTGTAGTAAAATTATCTGAACTCCGTACGACACTCATGGAACCACCGTGACAATGCCCTTTGGATTGCATCAAAAAGTGAAACTATTGGAAACTCTCTTTCTATTAACAACTTCAAATTTATGGACTCCACTATATTCGTGGTCATGACATCAAACCTTCTTCCAGGAAAGTAAGCTCTACTCCATCGCTCGAAACTAACATCATGCTCAAGATACTTAACAACTCTATTATCCTTGATTCGGATTTGCTGGAAGTGCTCCTCGAACTCATCAACCCGATAAGCTTTTGCTGCCATGTAGTATGTCTAAAGAAGGCCAGCACACTTAAACTTTTGTTTTATGTTCTCACCAAGGTGCCTCATACAGAATCTGTGATGTGCTTGACGATAAATAGTGGCAATCCCCTTCTTTATAGAGTTGTATAACACCTTCTTTTACTTACTAATATACTCAAACACATACATACATAGTATATGAAATATGGTTGGGCCCAAAATTTTTCTTTTATTTATAAACACAATATTTCTTTACATATACAAAAGTAGTCTACACAAGACTTATAGACAAGGGACAGTGGTGCCTTTTCTCTCCGCTCTGTGACATCCATCCAACCGCCGCTTACCTATTTCTTGCAAAACATGGAAAAACAATGGGGTGAGCACAAAAAGGCTCAGTAAGTAAATCCTCTACTACTTATCCCCGCAACTTATTCTTGGTTCTTTCCTTACTCTAATCTTACTCTTCTTCCATTCTTTCTGTTCTTTTTCTTTTCTTTCTAATTCTTCCTATTCTTTCTACTCTTTCTTTCTTTTCTTTTTGTTCTTTCTATTCTTACTCACCATGATGAACATCATGGTAATATGCATGAATGCAATGCACTCACAATAATGCATAGAAATGTATTTTCTTTCTTTCTTTTCTTGCCCAAGCTATTCTTTTCTTTTCTTTTCTTTTCTTGTATGCTTGAGTTTTCTCATTCTTATTCTTAGTCTAGCTTATTCTTTCTCATTCTTATTCTTATTCTTATTCTTATGCTGATCGGAACTCGGTTAATGCATGGATTCGAAACTCTGGCCATGTGAGTGAGTACAATCCTCGTCTACATGCACTCTTACGAACTGTACAAATTCTTTCTTATTCTTAAGCCACTCAATTAAGGTGGCGTGCATGTAGGACTTTCTTCTTGGTACAACCCTCATCCACATACACTCTTACGGGTCGTATGATTTCTTTCTTCTTCTTATGCCACTCAATTAAGGTGACGTGTATGTGAGACTTTCTTCTTATCACTCACAAGTTCCCCATCACAACAACCTATTCTTTCCTTTTCTCTAGAACTCTCTTTCTTAAATTCTTTAGTGTTATTTCTTTCTTTCTCTTTATTCTTAGCATTCTTTATTCTTCTTACTCATGCATATGCAAAGATATACATGTGGATGGTATATGCTTATGTTTCTTTCTTTAGTGCAATCATATAATGCAAATATGCAATGTTGCACAAAAATAAGTTCTCTACTCATGCATGTGCTTCTCTCAAGCATTTTATCAAACAATAAGCATGCATAATCAGACTCTACTTTAACTATAGTTCTATTTCTTTCTTGGACCATCCATATATGGAGTAAAAGTCCTCCATAATAATTCTAAACTTGTCAAGGGAAAGCACTTCAAAAATCTCTACTCAATTTCTTCTCAAATTTAGCCAAACTTCCATTGGCCATCCCAACCTTGACTCTACTTCTCATGGCTCGAAACAACCATTAATTCATCAACCCTAACAACTTATCCACAATTACAAACTTAGCAATCAATCTCACAATTATAAGTATATAAATACAAATCAAGTCATATAAATACACATCAAGTCATTTGATTGCTTAAATCTTAACTTGGGTTGGATTTACTTACCTTTTTCTTGAATTCTTCCACAAAAGCTCTCTAACTTGTTGGACTTGCTTCTTCTCTTAATTCCTAAACATAAACTTAATAAGAACTCAACACTTACTCAACTTAAATTTATACTAGAGCATGAATCCTTACCTCTTGATGCTTAGGAACAACTCTCTATCAAGATCCAACTAAAAAAAGACCCTAAAAAAAATACTTGGAAGTTGAGTGAAGAGTTGGGAGGATATATATATATATATATATATAAAAGGCAGTGGAACTTAGGAAAATGAGGAGATTTGGAAGACTAACCGTAATATCTCATAAACTAAGCCTTCTTTCCCATTTTACCCTTCCACTTTCTTAAAGTTCCATCCTTATCCTTTAATTCTTTACACTTGCACCCCCATCCTAAAACATTCTCCATGAAATTTCCTTGCAATTCACTCCCCACTTTGCTTTCTAATTAGGGGTAGAATGGTCACTTTACCCTTATGGAAAATTTTCTTGAAACTTCACTAGAAAAATCTGCCGGTTCTTCGCCCCGACGAAGTTTCTTTCTTTGCCCCGGTGAAGAAATACAGGGCACACGTCGCCACGGAGATGCTTTTTCTTCGCCGCGGCGAAGTCTGCACTCCCAAAATTCTGCAAGACTTCACCAAAATCAGGGCATCCAGACCATTCTAATAACTTAATTAACATGTCCATTTAACTTAGGCCAATAAATAAAATTTAAAAGCAAATGAACATGAGTCAAAGATGTACTTTAAAGTGGATGTTACAAGTTGTGCCTATTGGATATTATGCACAACTCGTCACTGTCAGACACTATCATACGTAATTGCTGAAAAAACCAAGTCCACGACTCGTCATTCTCAGAGTCAACCGCACACCATGCAACTGGATATGTGTGATTCTCGTTGTCTTGTGTAGTGGCCACCAACAATGTACCTCCATACTTTCCCGTCAGAAAGCAACCATCAACAGCCAACACCTTTCTCATGTTTACAAAACCCCTTATAGCATAACCGTAAGCAACAAAAAAATATTTAAACATCATATTCCTGTCTCACTTCAAAGCCGTCTTGCTACCTTGGTTTGTCAACTCAAGCATATAACGGTAAGCTTCTAATACTGCGTACCCGTGCTCCGGCGTGCCCCTCACAAAATCTTGTGCATGTTGTCTTCCTTTCCAGCATTTCCAATAACTAACAGCACATCCCAACTCTGTGCGCACAAGTCTCTGAATGTCTTTAGGAGACGGACCTTTCCCTTCAACGAACCGACTTTTGACAAATTGTCCAATAACATCAGCGGATGCTTGTCGATGCTTACCTGAAATATGTCCCAAACCACATGTGTGCTCACAGGTATATGTGCTAAGAATAAATTTTTCTGACTCCACCAACCTTCACAATAAACTCGCCACTTGCACTTTCGGTCACGACATGCAACCGTCACAACCAATGAATTTGACTTTTTGGTGATGAACTCAAAATTAACTCTCACGGCAACAAGTTTTAGCTTCCTCACCACTTCCTCTTTGTTGTCAAATAAATACCCGATGCGCAACTCCGATCCATCCGTAAAAACATGAGCGATTCATCTACCTCCAATTGCCCCCTCAGAACCTCCGCATAAACGACCATAGTGTTCTCTTCCTCAAAATCTACGCCTTCTGCATAATCTGTATTTAAAGGAATCTCTACATCTGTGGGAACATCTGAGGGTCCTCCTCCTCAAAATTTTCATCATGCCCCCCATCACCAACCTCGGTCTACACTTGATTTTTCAACTAACAAATCAATGGCCTCGTAGTTCAAATTAAAACCAGGCAAATCTCCGCCTACTTCCTCATTATCCCCTTCCTTTGAACCAACTTCCAACAGTTTTTCTACAAAAGAAATGTAACGCCCCACTTGAGGTACGTAGCTAATGTTTCTTCTTTTGCTCTTATTTGAGTTGGTTTATTAGTATTATTGTTTGGTTGACCTTTGATTGAGTGTTATGTTGAACACTTGCTTTGAAATTGGTTGAAAATAGAAGAAGTTCAGTGTTCCAGGCTTCGCCGCAGCGAAGAGGTGTTGAAGCCATGGGAAAGCTGTTGACAGTTTCGCCGCGGCGACGGGCCGACCAAAATGTTTGTTAAGTTTTAGATATTTTCTTCCCTAAGGACAATTTGACCATTCTACCCCTAATTAGTAGGAAAAGTGGGGAGTAAAATGTAAGGAATTTTCATGGAAAATATATTGATATGGGGGTGTGTTTGTAATGAATCAAAGGATATAGATGGAATTCTAAGGAAGAGTAAGGGCAAAACAGGGAATGCTTGTGCATAAATTTCATTAAAAGGAATTAAGTCATTGCAACTTCTTCTCTATCGCCACTCTCCTTTCTTACGTCCTCTCAATTTCTCTTTCACTTGTTCAAGGATTTTTAGAGGGCTTTTGGAGTGTTTTGGGGTAGAAATCAATCTAAGGCATCCTAAGGTTAAGGATTCTTGCTTTGGATGTGAAGCTTTGTGAGTTTTTATGTATATTTGAATACTGAGGTCTTTTGGTTCATTTTTTTAAAGAGTAGAGAAAGAGTCAAGCAAACCAAGAGAAAGGAAGAGCTAGTGAGATCTCTCCATAACAAAGTAAGTAAATCCCAACCCAAGTTGAGATTTGAGAATTTTCTTGATTAGGGTTTTAATAGCAATTATGTATGTATGTTATATACATGTTACATGCTATGTTATTGAGTTTTAAATGGAGATTGTTATTGCTTGTGGTTTGTTCATACACTTCAATTGTGAGAAGTGAGATATGGGTTGGAAATGTAGTTTGAGATGGAATTGAAGGATATTAAGAAATCCTTTTTGGAAGTGCTATTCTATGGTAGGAATTATGGCTAGGTGAGGGAGTTTTCTCCCATTTTGGATGGTTAGAGAAAGACATAGAATTATTGTTATAGTAGAGTTTTGTTATGCAATTGAGTTGTTTGATGAAATGCCTAATAGAGGTTTGAGTATGAGTAGTGAACCTTAATTCTTGCAACATTGCATGTTGGCATTTCTTAAGTGCATTAGTGGAGATGAACCATCCATAGACATTAATTGTGCATTGAGAAGTGACTTAAGAAAGAGTAGAAAACTTTGTGTCTGCACTTGCTCTATAAGTAGAGAACTTTGTGAATGCAACTACTCTAAGGGTAGAGAGAATGAGAAGTGCTAAAGTAGAGTGAATGAGAAGAGCATTAGTAACGGGTTGATGCTTTGTGATCGTCACCCGATAGTTATTAGAAACGGGTTGATGCTTTGTGATCGTCACTCGATAGTTATTAGAAACGGGTTGATGCTTTGTGATCACCACCCGACAGTTATTAGAAACGGGTTGATGCTTTGTGATCGCCACCCGACAGTTATTAGAAACGGGTTGATGCTTTGTGATCGTCACCTGATAGTTATTAGAAACGGGTTGATGCTTTGTGATCGTCACCCGAAAGTCATGAGGAACGGGTAGGTGCTTTGTGAACTCCACCTGATAGTTACGAAAACCAGGGTAGGTGCTTTGTGATCCCCACTCGGTAGTCACTAAGAACGGGCTGGTGCTGTGTGAACTCCACCCGATAGTCATGAAGAGGGAGATGGTACTGTGTGAACACCATCCGGCCGTACCTCCGGTAAGATGAGGCCATGACGTTTAGTGGAAAACAACAGAAAGTGTGAAGGAAAGAATTAAGAGAAATACATACGGGGATAGATAGATAGAGAGTTTACTTGCCGAGCATTATTTTGTGCTCACCCGTTATTTTCCTTTATGGATGCGGGATCTAGGTGATGATGCAATCAGAGGCGTCGGCAAGCGAGGAGCAATAGCTACACTGTTTCCCCTGTTTTTGTCTTTTTAAATGGCATTTTATAATGTAACAACTGCTGAAAACTAGTACAATGCATGCATAATAACAATGTAAAATTGGGCCCCAAAAATTTCTTTTCATTATACTTCATATGTCTTTTATACACAAAGTCGTACATTTACAAAAATTCGTTTTAAAAAGACAAAACAGGGAAAGCAAGTGTAGCTATTTCTCTTGCTTGCCGAGCCCCTCCGATTGCATCATCACCTAGATCCCTGCATCCACAAAGGAAAATAACGGGGTGAGCACAAAATAATGCTCATAAGTAAAACCCTCTATCATGTCTGCCCCGTATGTATAACTCTTAATTCTTTCCTTATACTATTTCTGATTCTATTTCTGTTTCTAATAACATCATGGCCTCATCTTACCGAGGTACGGCCGGATGGCATTCACACAGCACCATCTCACTCTCCATGGCTATCGGGTGGAATTCACACAATACCAACCCGTTCTTAGTGACTACCGAGTGAGGATCACAAAGCACCAACTCGGTTTTTTTTCTAACTATCGGGTGGAGATCACCTAGCACCTACCCGTTTCTCATGACTCTTGGGTACGATCACCAAGCATTAACCCGTCTCTAGTCACTGTCGGGTGATGGTCACAAAGCATCAACCCGCTTCTACTAAATGTTGGATGATGGTCACAAAGCATCAACCCACTTATCTAACAACTAACCGGGTAGTGGTCACAAACATCTACCCATTTCTACTACTCATCGGGTGACGATCACAAAGCATCGACCCATCTCTAAGGGCTATTCGGGTGGTGATCACAAAGCATCATCCCGATTCCCATAATTGTCGGGTGATGATCACAAAGCATCAACCCATCACTTCTACTCTTCTAATCCACTCTATTCTAGCATTTTTATTCTCTCTACCCTTAGAATAGTTGTATTCACCAAGCTCTCTACTCATAGAGTAATTGTATACACAAAGTTTCCTACTCTTTCTTAGGTCACTTTTCAATGCATATAATAATGCATATGGATGGGTTCATCTCCACTAATGCACTTATGAAATGCCAACATACAATGTTGCAAGAATTAAGGTTCACTACTTGTAACATCCACTAAAAACTAGTACAATGCATGCATAATAACAATAGAAAAATTGGGCCCAAAGTTTTCTTTTCATTACAATTCATGTGTCTTTTATACATAAGGAGTACTATTTACAAAAATGCATTTTAAAAGACAAAACAGGGGAAACGGTGTAGCTATTGCTCCTCGCTTGCCGACGCCCCTCCGACCGCATCAACACCTAGAACCTGCATCCACAAAGGAAAATAACGGGGTGGGCACAAAATAATGCTTAGTAAGTAAAACCCTCTATCTGTCTGTCCCCGTATGTATAACTCTTAATTCTTTCCTCATACTATTTCTGATTCTATCTCTGTTTCTACTAAACATCATGGCCTCATCTTACCGAGGTACGGCCGGATGGCGTTCACACGGCACCATCTCACTTTCCATAACTATCGGGTGGATTTCACACAGTACCAACCCGTTCTTAGTGACTACCGAGTGGGGATCACAAAGCACCAACTCGGTTTTTCTAACTATTGGGTGGAGATCACCTAGCGCCTACCCGTTCCTCATGATTTTTGGGTAACGATCACCAAGCATTAACCCGTCTCTAGTCACTATCGGGGGATGGTCACAAAGCATCAACCCACTTCTACTAAATGTCGGAATGATGATCACAAAGCATCAACCTACATATCTCTTAACTAACCGGGTAGTGGTCACAAAGCATCTACCCATCTCTACTACTTCATCGGGTGACGATCACAAAGCATCGACCCATCTCTAAGGGCTATTCGGGTGGTGAATCACAAAGCATCAACCCGATTCCCATAACTATCGGGTGATGATCACAAAGCATCATCCCAACTATACTACTCTTCCAATTCACTCTATTGTAGCATTTTTCAATTCTCTACCCTTAGAGTAGTTGTATTCACCAAGCTCTCTACTCATAGAGTAATTGCATATACAATTTTCCTACACTTTCTTAGGTCACTTTTCCATGTACAACTAGTGTCCATGGATGGTTCAACTTCACCAATGCACTTATGAGATGCCAACATGCAATGTTGCAAGAATTAAGGTTCACTACTCACACTCAAACCTCTATTAGGCATTTCATCAAACAACTCATGTGCACTATAAAACTCTATTATAAGCAATGATTCTAACACTTTTTCTAACCATCCAAAATGGGGAAAAACCCCTTCACAAAGCCATAAAACCTGTCAAACAAAACACTTCTAAAAAGGGATCCATAACACCCCTTCAATTTCATCTCAAACTACCTTTCCAACCCAACAACTCATTTCTCACATTTGCAAGATGTAAGCATTCTTAAGGCATAGAAATCTCTATTTAAACCTCCATACATGGCATATTACATGTACATCACATACATACATCATTTCTATCAAAATCCTAATCAAGAAAATTCATAAATCTCAACTTGGGTTGGGTTTTACTTACCTTGTTATGGAGAGACTTCACCAACTCTTCCTTTCACTTGGTTTGCTTGACCCTTTTCTCTACTCTTAACCAAAAGAATAAAAACTCTCAAACTTCAATATAACCTAAAACTCACAAATCACACAACTTAAGTAGGAATCCTTACCTTAGGAAGCCTTAGGTTGCTTTTCTACCCCAAATCACTTCAAAAACCCCTTGAAATTCCTTGATCAAAAGAAAAGAGAAGTTGAGAGGAGCAAAGATAGAGAGTTGCGTTTTTGGAGAAGAAGAATGAAGGGTTTTCTAATTCTCAATTCCTTTTAATGAAATATAAACACAAACATTCCCATTTTGCCCTTACTCTTCTTTGAGAATTCCATCTATATCCTTTGATTCATTACAAACTCACCCCCATATCAACATATTCTCCATGAAAAATCCTTACAATTAACTCCCCACTTTTCCTGCTAATTAGGGGTAGAATGGTCAAATTGCCCTTAGGGAAGAAAATATCTAAAACTTAACCAACATTTTAATCGGCTGTCGCCTGCGCGAAAGAAACTTCACGCCACGGCAAACTGCTGCAGAGTTTCCCGTGGAGGTTTCAACACATCGTCGCCGCGGCGAAGATTCTTCTTCGCCCCGACGAAGCTTGGTACTCTAAACTTCTTCTATTTTCAACCAATTTCAGGGCAAGCATTCAACAAAACTCAGTCAAACAATAATACCAAGAACCAATGCAAATAAGAGCGAAAGAGGGAACAATAACTACGTACCTCAGGTGGGGCGTTACACTACTCAAACTCAAACCTCTACTAGGCATTTCATCAAACAACTCAAGTGCATCATAAAACTCTACTATAGCAATGATTCTAAATCTTTCTCTAACCATCCAAAATGGGGAGAAACCCCTTCACATAACCATAAAACCTGTCAAAGAAAGCACTTCCAAAAAGGGATCCATGACACCCCTTCAATTCCATCTCAAACTACCTTTCCAACCCAACAACTCATTTCTCATATTTGCAAAGAATAAACAATCACAAGGCATAGAAATCTCTATTTAATCCTTCATACATGGCATAACACATGTAGATCACATACATACATCATTTCTATCAAAACCCTAATCAAGAAAATTCTTAAATCTCAACTTGGGTTGGGGTTTACTTACCTTGTTATGGAGAGACTTCACCAACTCTTCCTTTCACTTGGTTTGCTTGACTTTTTCTCTACTCTTAACCAAAAGAACAAAAACCCTCAAACTTCAATACAAACTAAAACTCACAAATCACACAACTTAAGTAGGAATCCTTACCTTAGGAAGCCTTAGGTTGATTTTCTACCCCAAATCACTTCAAAAACCCCTTGGAACTCCTTGATCAAAAGAAAGAAAAGTTGAGAGGAGTAAGGATGGAGAGTTGCGTTTTTGGAGAAGAAGAATGAGGGTTTGCTAACTCTTAATTCCTTTTAATGAAATTTATACCAAAGCATTCCCATTTTGCCCTTACTCTTCTTTGGGAATTCCATCTATATCCTTTGATTCATTACAAACTCACCCCCATATCAACATATTCTCCATGAAAAATCCTTACAATTAACTCCCCACTTTTCCTGCTAATTAGGGGTAGAATGGTCAAATTGCCCTTAGGGAATAAAATATCTAAAACTTAATCAACATTTTAAACGGCCTCCGCGGCGAAACCTGTCCAGAGAGTTTCCCCGTGGTTTCAACACATCTTCGCCGCGGCGAAGATTATTCTTCACCCCGGCGAAGCTTGGTACACTAAACTTCTTCTATTTTCAACCAATTTCAGGGCAAGCATTCAACACAACATTCAATCAAACAATATTACCAAAACCCAACTTAAATAAGAGCGTAAGAGGAAACAATAACTACGTACCTCAAGTGGGGTGTTACATATAAATAATGCTCTTTGTGTATAAAAGACTTATTACATATAATAAAAGGAAAAGTTTTGGGCCCATTTTCTATTATTATTATGCATGCCTTGTACTAGTTTACAGCAGTTGTTACAAGAAACCCTTAAAATCGGCCTCGAACCATTATCGGCCCCATCAATCATATATAACTTCACACTTTCATCCGACTTTAATATAGCAGGAGGTACCTTATAATGTTCAAGAACTCTGCTTAAAACATACTTCACAACTATATCACTACGCGAGCAACTCAAATCACCTCTTCTAATTATTTCATCAATCAACTCATCAAAACTAACCTCTATGCTCACAGCAATTGGTATAACTTCTTTGCTCTTCCTAATCCACTTCCAACTACTTTCTTCCTCCACCCACTCACCAAAATATTCAACACCCAAAACAACTTGTCCCATGTGTAATAATAGCCAACTACATGTAATGCAAGAAAAAAAATATTCTTAAATGTTGTACTAAGGGTTCAAATATTTTAAAAAGAATCTGCACAGTCACTTATATGGTATGGTGTATCGCTTAAGCGATCTTATGTCATTTACTGATCGCTTAAGCGGTCTGCTCCTATACACCAGACTTTTAGCAGATCGCTTAAGTGATCTTATGCCACATACCTGATCGCTTAAGCGATCTATCTACTGCATTACCAGACCTACTAGATCGCTTAAGCAATACACCAAATCGCTTAAGCAATCCATCATACCCATAACACATTTTCAGTCATCCCCACCTATAATCGATCCATCATACCCAAAAACACATACCCATAACAAATTTTCAACATATTTCACTCCTTTCAACTTCCATTACATCAAACATAGCCAAACAACCTAAACAACTAAATCAAAATCATAACCCAAACCCAATCCATGCTAAATCAAAATCATAACTCAGATCTTTGTAAATCGAAATATGAAATTGAAAGGGAGATACACATACCTGGACGAAATGTCAGGAGGAGTAGGAGAATCTGTGTTGGAGAAGATGTTAATGGCGGAGGAATGCGTTAACGTGGCGGGAGGAAGAAGAAGAAGGTGTTTGGGTTTGTTTGCAAGAATTTCAACTCTTTGGGAACATATTATAATTTTTAAAAGATTACACAATTATTCATTAATCCTAATTAACCCCTAATCATATTTAATTAAGCTTAATAAAAAATAAGGCTATTTAGTTAACATTTACAAACTACATAGCCTTTTAATTAAATTTTAACTCCAAATGTCTTTTTAATAAACTCCCCCAAGTCAGAAAGTGAAAGTTGTTTTGAAAGCATGATAAGGTTTTGATTGGTTTTGGTTGCCTCAAAATAAGAATTACATTGCATAGAATTGGGCTGGAAAAATTGTTTTGAAAGCGTGGCAAGAGGGGATGTTCTTGTAGCCTCAACAATTGTATTTTAATGCATATGCTTAATTATTTAATTGGACTTCGGTCCCTCTATTTCCAACCCATAATCATTCTAGGCTCACCATGACTCCATCTATTTTCACCAATGATTGGCACTTCAAGACATTGTAGCCCCATCTGATCTTGACAGTCCAGCCCTCCCCCTCTATATTTTCTTCAAGAAAAGAGAAGCCCAACTCCTTTCCAAATTTTTTAAGTAAGCTAATTGGTTTACAAATATATACAGTATGTTGTAATTTTGAGATTATATTGTTCCCTTTAATGTCTTCATGAGGGTAAAACTAACCCAATTCTTCAAAAAAGCAAGATTCAAAGAGACAAACGGAACAAAATATGTTATTACTTAAATTTTTGAGTTAAAAAGTCGTTGACCCCCAAGGTTTATTGTTTTAGCCACTGTTTTGAAAACTAGACCAAACCGGTCTGGTGATCAGTGCCCTATACGGTCCGGGTTACCATTTTAAACTATTCACAAAATCTCTAACTTGATCACCGGTGAATGATAGTCTATCAAGTGCCAAGGTTAGAGGGTTTTTGTAGAATGAAGGCCAGTGGTTCAGGTGGTGGTGTCAGATTAAATAGTATGCCCGAATTTTGTCAAAAAAATCAACCCAATCACGACGATGTTTGTAATAACTGCTTTATACTACTGTATTCACAAAACACATATAATAAAAATAAAGGTACATTAATAAAAATAGTTGGGCCCAAAAGTTTTCTTTCATTTAATATACATAGTCTTTACATACATTTAGTATCATTTACAAAAGTTCTCAAAAATGTAGTGGATAGTGTAACTACTCTCCCTCGCCCACTGACGTCCATCCGTCTGCGTACTCACCTGGAACCTACAAAAACATAGAAACAACGGGGTGAGTATAACTAATGCTCAGTAAGTAAATCCTCTACTTGTCTATCCCCATAACACTTTCTCTTAATTCTTTCCTTTACTCTAGTCTTTTCTTATTTCTGTTTTCTTTCTGTTTCTATTTCTCGTATTCTTTGTTATACACCCTCTGGTGTGTGTCACGGCCTCATCTTACCTAGAGGCACGGTCGGGAACTCAACCCGCTTTTCATGACTTTACTCTTTCTCTCTTTCTATTTTTTCTATACCTTTTGTTTCTCATTCTTACTCATTGGAATGTCATGGCCTCATCTGACCGGAGGCACGGCTGGGCGCTACCACTCTACGTGACTTCTGCTCATTTCTCTACCGATCGGATTTGGTCATGCATGGATTCGGAACCCTTGGCCATGTGAGTGTACATTCTTTCTCTATATCTCTTAAATGTCATGGCCCTTTCTTACCGAGGGCACAGCTGGAATCTCATGTTCCATTCTACGTGACGGTCACGGCCTCATCTAACCGGAGGTATGGCTGGGGATCACAAACTACCCACTCTCGTGACTCTACTCATCACTCACGGGTTCCCCATCGCCCAACTTACTCTATTCTCTTCTTTAACTCTTGTGCATAAGATCTCTACTCTTTCTCTAACTACTCATCATAATGTAGCTTAACTCGTAGAGTAATTCTCTAGTCTTTCTCAACTTTTTTCTCAAGTTCTTTCTCAATGCACAATTAATGCATATGGTTCCTGCTCATTAATGCACTTAGGAAATGCCAATATGCAATGTTGCAATAATTAAGGTTCATAACTCATTCTCATGCTTCTCTTAGGCATTTCATCAAACAACTCATGTGCATATAAAACTCTTCTCTAACAACAACTCTATTTCTCTTTTTAACCATCCAAAATTGGAAGTAAAACTCCCTTCCATGGGCATAATCCCTACCATAGAAGAACACTCCCAAAAATATATGCTCATTCTCATCTAACTTCATCTCAACTCATCACATATCCACACTTCTTATAAAGGGAAAGTATCCAACAAACTCAACATGAATACTTATCTCAATTTAATTCTCAACAAGTAGACATATATCTCTACTCAATTTCTCAAATACATACATAAAACATGCATACATCATTTCTACTAAATCTCTACTCAAAAGAATTCTCAAATCTCAACTTGGGTTGGGATTTACTTACCTTGTGATAAAGAACTCTCACTAGTATTTCTTTTCCTTTGTTTGCTTGACTTTCTCTACCCTTTAAACAATAAAACCATACAACTTTAATATACAAAAATACACAAAACCTTACATCCAATGCAAGAATCCTTACCTTAGGATGACTTAGCTTGATTTTCTACTCCAATCACTCCAAAAAGCCCTTTCAAAAACCTTGAACTGATGAAAAAGGAATTGAGAGGAAGTAGGAAAGGAGAATGGCGGTGGAGAAGAAGATGAATGAATGGGTTTCTAAAGTTAAACCCTTATTATCTCATATTTTCTCCATCCTTTCCCATTTTACCCTTACTCTTTCTTAAGAATTCCACTTTTTCCCTTTTTAATTCTTTACAATTACACCCCCAAATAAACTATTCTCCATGCAATTACCTTACATTTCACTCCCCACTTTTCCTGCTAATTAGGGGTAGAATGGTCATTGTGCTCCAAAGGAAGAATTCTAGAAACTTCATTAAACTTTTTGTTAGGCTTTTCGCCGCGGTGAAGACTAGTTCTTTGACCCTGCGAAACTTCACAGAACCTACACCATGGTTGCAGGGCCTCATCGCCGCGACGACGATTCTTCTCTGTGACAACTGCTGTAAACTAGTACAATGCATGCATAATAATAATAAAAAATGGGCCCAAACCTTTTCTTTTTATTATATGTAATAAGTCTTTTATACACAAAGAGCATAATTTACAAAATGCCATTTAAAAAGACAAAAATAGGGGAAATAGTGTAGCTATTGCTCCTCGCTTGCCGACGCCCCTCCGACTGCATCATCACCTAGATCCTGCATCCACAAAGGAAAATAATGGGGTGAGCACAAAATAATGCTCAGTAAGTAAACCTTCTATCTATCTATCCCCATATGTATTTCTCTTAATTCTTTCCTCACACTTTCTTTCTATTGTTTTCTACTAAACG
This sequence comes from Pistacia atlantica, assembly GCA_026229545.1. NCBI lineage: Eukaryota > Viridiplantae > Streptophyta > Magnoliopsida > Sapindales > Anacardiaceae > Pistacia > Pistacia atlantica. Next base: position 37,360 of record JAPEIT010000100.1, read on the forward strand.
TCATGGCCTCATCTTACCGGAGGTACGATCGAATGGCGTTCACACAGCACCATCTCACTCTTCATGACTGTCGGGTGGAGTTCACACACCAACAACACTCTTAGTGACTACCGAGCGGGGATCACGAAGCACCTACCCGGTTTTTGTAACTATCGGGTGGAGACCACAAAGTACCTACCCGTTCCTCATGACTTTTGGGTGACAATCACAAAGTATCAACCTGTTTCTAATAACTATCGAGTGACGATCACAAAGCATCAACCCGTTTCTAATAACTATCGGGTGACGATCACAAAGCATCAACCCGTTACTAATGCTCTTCTCATTCACTCTACTTTAGCACTTCTCATTCTCTCTACCCTTAGAGTAGTTGCATTCACAAAGTTCTCTACTCATAGAGCAAGTGCAGACACAAAGTTTTCTACTCTTTCTTAAGTCACTTCTCAATGCACAATTAATGCCTATGGATGGTTCATCTCCACTAATGCACTTATGAAATGCCAACATGCAATGTTGCAAGAATTAAGGTTCACTACTCATACTCAAACCTCTATTAGGCATTTCACCAAACAACTCAAGTACATAACAAAACTCTACTATAACAATAATTCTATGTCTTTCTCTAACCATCCAAAATGGGAGAAAACTCCCTCACATAGCCATAATTCCTACTATAGAATAGCACTTCCAAAAAGGATTTCTCAATATCCTTCAATTCCATCTCAAACTACATTTCCAACCCACATCTCACTTCTCACTTCTCACAATTGAAGTGTATGAACAACCACAAGCAATAATAATCTCCATTTAAAACTCAATAACACAACATATAACATGTATATAACATACATACATAATTGCTATTAAAACTCTAATCAAGGAAATTCCCAAATCTCAACTTGGGTTGGGATTTACTTACCTTGTTATGGAGAGATCTCACTAGCACTTCCTTTCTCTTGGTTTGCTTGACTTTTCTCTACCCTTAAAACTAAAGAACCAAAAGACCTCAATATTCAAATATACATCGAATCTCACAAAGCTTCACATCCAAAGCAAGAATCCTTACCTTAGGATGCCTTAGCTTGATTTTCTACCCCAAATCACTCCAAAAGCCTTCTAAAAATCCTTGAACAATTGAAAGAGAAATTGAGAAAGGAGAGTGGCGGTGCAGAAGAAGAATAAAGGGTTTGCAATGGCTTAATTCCTTTTAATGCAATTTATGCACAAGCATTCCCATTTTGCCCTTACTCTTACTTGGGAATTCTATCTATATCCTTTGATTCATTACAAACGCATCCCCATATTAACAAATGCTCCAAGAAATTTCCTTACATTTTACTCCCCACTTTTCCTACTAATTAGGGGTAGAATGGTCAAATTGCCCTTAGGAAAGAAAATATCTAAAACTTAACAAACATTTTGGTCGGCCCGTCGCCGCGGCGAGGAATATTCTGTCACCGCGGCGAAACTGTCCATAAGTTTCCCGTGGCTTCAACACCTCTTCGCCACGGCGAAGCCTGGAACATTAAACTTCTTCTATTTCAACCAATTTCAAGGCAAGTATTCAACATACCACTCAATCAAAGGTCAACCAAACAATAATAGGAATAAACCAACTCAAATAAGAGCAAAAGAAAAAACATTAGCTACGTACCTCAAGTGGGGCATTACATTCTCTGCCCCGGCGAAGACAGTGACCCCAAAATTCCACCAAATCTCTACAATTTCAGGGCAACCAAACCATATTAACAATATTCTAAGTCAAACAAGAGTAAAGTAAGAGACATTAGCTACGTACTTCGAGTGGGGCATTACAATTCTACATTAGCTACGTCTTGGTGGGGCATTACAATTCTCTCCCCCTTAAAGAATTTTGTCCCCGAAATTCACACGAACAACTCCGGGTAACGATTCTGCATATCTTGTTCTACCTCCAATGTGTTCTCTTCCATTTTGTGATTTCTCCAAAAGATTTTCACCAACGGAATACTCTTGTTGCGAAGTTCTTTAATCCTTCAGTCTAAGATCTGAACTGGGCATTCTTCATATACCAAATTCTTTTCTAAGGCAATGTCCTCTAAACTTAGAATATGGGAGGGATCATTTACATTCTTCCGAAGCATTGAGACATGGAAAAAATCATTCACCTTGTCCATACTAGGTGGTAGTCCCAATCTATAGGCTACCTTTCCCACTCGCTGCAATACTTCAAATGAACCTAAGAATCTCGGTGCTAACTTCCCTTTGCTTCCGAAGCGCATTACTCGCTTATAGGGGGAAGCTCTTAAAAACACTTTGTCACCCACTCTGAACTCAACATCTTTCCTTTTCAAATCAACATAACTTTTCTGTCTATCTTGGGCTTGCTTCATTCTGTTTCTGATTAACTTGACATCCTCGATCATCTTTTGAGTTATTTCTGGCCCAAGGGCGGTACTCAACTCATCTCTTTCACCTATCTCACCCCAATGCAGTGGCCCAAGGGCGATTATGAATTTGTTTACATACCCTAAATGTTCTCTTTTATTTTTAGTTACTGTCAATAAATAAAAGAATATGATTTATATGAATGTCTTATTTACTTAATGCATATTTACTTAATGCATATTTACTTAATGAATTGTAGATGTCATTGGCTGCGGACAATACTGGTGAGACACCGATAAGTATAACATCAACTCCAACTCCAGCTCCAACTCCAGCTCCAACTCCAACTCCAACTCCAAATTCCATGGCACCACCAGCTCCTTTAGCCCCCAAACGTGCAAGGGCAACAAGTTCTAGGAAGAATAGTTCTCAAGTGTGGGATCACTTTGTTAAGAGTGATTGTGAGCATAAGGATGATTTGACTACGACATGTAGTTGTTGTGGGAGCGTTCTAGCATGTCCGACTAAGAGTGGTACGAGTTGTCTACATAACCACTTAAATAGATGCAAAAAGTATCCTCCAAATGTGGTAGACAAGAGACAGAAGACCCTAATTTTTCGGCAAGGATTATGTGATCTCTCAAGCGACATTACTCCCTCCACACAATCTTTATTGGTGTCATGGAAATATGATCCAAATCTGATTAGAGAAGCTATAGCAAAAATGATCATTATTGATGAGCTACCTTTTAGTTTTGTGGAGCGTGAGGTGTTCCGCAACTTGATAAAGGTGAAACAACCTAGGTTTCAAGTACCTTGTCGGAGAACCGTGACTAAAGATTGCTTCAAAATATATATTGCAGAGTGCCAAAAGTTGAAGAAGATTTTCAGTAAGTTTTCGCACAGAGTTTGTCTGACGACTGATACATGGACAAGCATTCAGAACCTTAATTACATGTGCCTTACTGCGCATTTCATTGATGATCATTGGTAACTACAAAAAAGAATTTAAAATTTATATCCAATCACTAGTCATAAAGGTATAATGATTGGCAAGGCAGTTGAGAGATGTTTGCTTAATTGGGGTATTTATAAGGTATTCACAATCACAGTAGATAATGCTAGTTCTAATGATGTTGGGGTAAGCTATCTGAAGACTAGACTAGCAAGTTGGAAGGGAAGTGTATTGGACGGTGATTTTCTACACATGAGATGTTATGCACATATTTTGAGTTTAATTGTGAAAGAGGGGTTAAAGGAAATGGATGACTCCATATTTAGAATACGTTCAGCAGTGAAGTATGCAAGGTCTTCTCCAACAAGGTTACAGAGATTTAAGGCGTGTGTGGAGAAATAAAAAAATTGCAAGTAAAAGTCATTTGGTTCTTGATGTGGAAACCCGGTGGAACTCTACATACTTGATGCTGGAAGTGGCATTAAAATTTCAGAAAGCTTTTGAGGTCTTGGTATTATAAGATAGTAAGTATGCAGATGAACTTACTGGTGGTGATAGGTCACGAGGTTTGCCTATGAGTACTGATTGGGAGTATGCTCACTATATGTTACCTTTCTTGCAAGTATTTTATGATGCTACTCTACGTGTCTCTGGGTCTCTTTATATTACTGGTAATGCATATATGCAAGAGATTTTCGGCGTTGGGTTGAAGATTTCAACATGGTGTAAAAGTCCTGATCTTGGCTTACGGAATATGGCTACAGGATGAAAGGGAAATTTGATAAGTATTGGTCAAATGTTGATAATATCAACATTATGTTATTCATTGTAGAGGTACTGGATCCTAGGCACAAATTGGATTATGTGGATGGATTGTTAATGAGGCCTATGATGTTGTTGTAGCTGACAAGTTGATGAAAAGAGTGAAGGATAGCTTTGTTGTCTTTATTTGAGCAATATTGTTTGCTTATGGTGGATGACAATGAGCAATCAAGAGAGAAATCTCAAGTTTCAATTAACGTTTACTTCATAAGGGTTATGTATAAGGAGAAAAAGGCTGCAAAGAAAGTTGTTCAGCATAGAACGGAGTTGGATAAATATTTAGCGGATGATTGTGAGGATGACGACGACAACACTTTTGATATCTTGAATTGGTGGAAGACGAATTCAACAGAATATGTTGTACTCTCTATGATAGCACGAGATGTGTTGGCTATGCCTATTTCAATGGTTGCATCTAAATCAGCTTTTAGTACAGGGGGTCGTGTATTAGATCCATTTCGTAGCTCCCTTACTACTAAGACGGTAGAGACTCTTATCAGTACACAGGATTGGATTAGGAATACGCATGGTCCATTGACCATTGAGGAAAGCTTGGAGGAATTATCTCGACTTGAGTCAGGTGACATTTTTTGTTAACTTTCAATTATAATTATATATTTTCTTCATTGTTTATGATTCTAGCTAACTTGTTTGTCCAACTTTGTGTAGAGGTTTTCTCTTCGGAAGTGGAAAGTAGTATAACTCATCTTGATGATTGAAGGGTATTCCAAATTTCCAATATATGAGGTATATTATCATTAAAGTTATCACATCATATGATTTGTTTTAAATTTTTGGAGAGTTGCTAACTATAAGCTTATTAATGAGTTTTGACAATTGAGTAATGTGTAATTGAATTATACATTAGTTGCTATTTTTAGTTTTTATCTTTAAATTTTATTTTTTGATGGTGAGATTTTGTGTTTCTTTGCTTCCGGTTGCTTTAAGGTAGTTTTTGGGTTTATTAGAATCAATTGTTGGTGATTTCTTATTTATTTTTGGTTTTGTTTGTGGAGTACTGGAGTGTAAATTGTATTTGGATGGAGTGCATAGAAAGCGTTTGTTTGGTTTTTTGTTTTTTAATGTTTGGTGATGGAGTGCATATTTTGCGTTTGTTTGGTATCTTAGTAGATATTGAAGTGCAAATGTTGATAATGTGGATAAATGGATGAGTGTAAGCCGTAAGGGGACTATGAGTGTTATGATTTTGGACTTTGGGTGGAAGCATTTTGGATGTTTAACTGGAATTAGCGGGAAGAGGGTTTTATCAAGTTGAAAAGAGAGAAATTGGATAGAGAAAATAATATTTCATATGTTTTATTATTTTCATTTATAGTTGTTAATTGTAGATGATGATCTTCTTCGTGTGCCATTAACAAATCCGGGAGTGCGGAATCAAGAAACTTCACTAACACCAACATTGTGGGATGAAGATGATTTATGTTATATTAAGTTTTTTTAATTTCTACTTTGTAATTTTATGTTATGTATTTGAGTTTATTAATGAATATTGACTATTCAATAATGTGTAATTGAATTCTTTATGTTTTTATTTCATATTCTGGATTCAATATCTGCAAATAAGTAATTTAATATATTTTTCATACAAAGAATACAACAATGATACAAAATAAAAGAGAAACATAGTATGAAATTATCTATAAAATAATAAATATTTGAATTTAGGGACTTAAATGAAACATTGAAGAATTTTAAGGATTAAAGGGTAATTTGAAAACCGGTTAACCGGTAACCGAACCGAAAATTCGGTTCGGTTTACATTCGATTTTTAACTGAAACCGGTTCGGTTTTCGATTTGGATAAACCGGTTCGGTTAACCAGTTTATCCCACCCCTAGATCGTAGGGGTGTATTTGCTAGATTTCAAACATGTAGGGACTACTGCATATTCTTCAAGGGTGTGTTTGTAAGGTTTCAAACTTCTGGATCACCGGCAGACCATCGGTTTAATCGGTCAGACCAGGCAAATCAAAACTTGGTCCCTTGGTCGATTGATGACGAGTTGGGTTTGGGTTTCGTAACTGGTTTTAACTAAAAACTCAGTTTTTGATATAAAAAATATCTACCATTAATAAATCATTAATAAGCTATTGAAAGAGTGAATATATATTTAGTGAATTATTGTTTTGTTCTTTATTTTAATAGCTAAAACATAATGACAAATTAATGTATTAACTCTTGATCACTAGTGAGTGAAGTTTTTAAAATCTCAAGATTTTTTTTTTTGTTATTTAATTAGTCATCAGGAGACTAATACATTAACTATCCATCCCTAGTGAAGTTTACACAATGGCTAGCTCATTTTTTACTAATTTTCTCACCGCTCCCACGAATTTTGTAGATTACCAAAAGTTAACTAAATAAGTTAAGATTTTGTGTCTTATTGTTGTTGGAATTACTGCAAAATATTTGGGTTCTTTTCACATAATTGAAGTATGTTAAATAAATTCGATGTTTGTTAACCTGCTGTATGCACTTCCCAATTTTGATTGAAGTTTGTACCTATAATTATTCTTTCACGTTAATTTAAATAAATTTTGATAAGAAAAAAAATAAAGGAATAATGGATTAGATAAAGCACCTCAACAATTGTATTTTTAATGCATATGCTTAATTTGCAATAGATAAAGCAAGCTTAATTATTTAATTGGACTTTGGCCTCTCTATGTCCAACCCATAATCATTTTGGGCTCACCGTGACTCCATCTATTTTCACCAACGATTGGCCCTTCAAGACATTGCAGGCCCATCTGATCAGCCTCTCCTCTATATTTTCTTCAAGAAAAGAAGCCCAACTCCTTTCCAGATTTTTCAAGCAAGCTAATTGGTTTACTAATATATACAGTATGTTGTAATTTTGAGATTATATTGTTCCCTTTTAATGTGTTCATGAGGGTAAAACTAACCAAATTCTTCAAAAAAACAAGATTCAAAGAGACAAACAGAACAAAATATGTTATTACGTAAATTTTTGAGTTAAATAGACGTTGACCCCCAAGGTTTATTGTTTTAGCCACTGTTTTGAAAACTAGACCAAACCGGACCGATGATCGGCGCCCTATCTAGTCCGGATTACCATTTTAAACTATTCACAAAACGCCTAACCTGATCACCGGAGAACGAAAGGCTATCAAGTGCCAGGGTTAAAGGGTTTTTGTAGAGTGGAGGTTGGTGATTCAAGGGATGGTGTCGAATTGAATTTTGGACAATAGAATCAATCGAAATTTGGCTAGAAAAATCAACCCAATACTTGGGTCATGGCTAGCGAACGGGGGATAGTGCAAAATATAGTCATTATGCCCAAAATAAGAGTTTGAAAAACACAAAAACTAGTTGATCGCTTTGAATCTAGTCAACCAGATTTAAGGTGATGCCGACGTGGCACTAGCCGTTAGAACGACTAAGCCACATCTGTTAAATCAAACCAACTAGGCAAAATAGGGCTGCTCCAGCTCAAATTTGGAAGACAATCCAATCGAACGGATGAGGTGAATTTTCAAACTATGGTAAATATACTTTACCTGTAAACTTTAGAATATGATATTTTAGCCCCTAAATAGAACCCAGAAATGGGATGCACAATGCAGTTGATCAGCTTGGGTTAAACTATAAAGATATGAAACATGTAAAAATATCAATTTAACCCCCTAGGTTTGAAAAGTGACATTTTGGTCTAAATCTAAAAAACCCACAAAGTGGCATTTTCATCTTTCGTGCACACTGCACTCATTCATGCTCCCATAACTCCCAAATATCATACACACATATAATCACTCTTGATTCCATTCACCGTATAATCACAACTCCTTTAAGTGATTTTGTAATCACCACTTCAAACTCAAAATTTATTAAAGATAAAATTCAGTAAAATAATACAATTATAGCCAAAGTGACCCATCCAATCAAATTATCTTTGACAAATGAGCATATCGAAGTTTAAAGCTTACAACTCCTAGGCAAAAAAGTTTGCAAATTTGAATCCAAAGCATAAAGCTTACAAATTCTTAAAGCTAACATACCTAAATTTCAAATTGTGAACAATAGCACAATGTAAAATGACATAACCTTAAAGTTCTTTGTCGTGTACTTGATAATGTATACCAAATATAATACCAACATGGACATAAATTTTGTTACAGATAAAAAAGAAATATTTTGTAACTTTTTCCAATACCTATCCAATTTACAAAAGTGTGTTTATACTGCAAGAAAAAAATAATTCTATACTATGCTTTCAGAAATAATCCTTGCAATTGCCAGTCCCTACAATCTCAATCGTGTGTCTTCAAATTGCCTATATAAGTCCTTCTAGAAATGGAAATCAATTGGGAACCGAGTTAACGACTTTTTCCAACCCAAATAATAGTTTGATGTCACTTTCTCACCCACGGACTTTTAAGATACCACTTTACTACCCAGATTTATACTCCAGTGGCACACAAAGAACAAACTCAGTCCAGGCTATTTGGGATTTTGAAGAGGGGAGGTCAATGAGTCTTTTGGTGGTTGGGATTGATCAGAATTTGACTTGGGATGGGTGGTTATGCAAACCCTAATCGTTCGATTGTCGAGGATTGGTAAGGTCCAAGGGAGTAGAGTTTGAAGGGTTTTGGTGAGTGATGATCGGCGAAGATAATGGTGGTGGTGTGGAGTCGCAACAACGCCGAAATCAGAAACAGAATATAAATTTGGGTAGTAAAGTGGTATTTTAAAAGTGTGTGGGTGGAAAAGTGTCATTAAACCATTATTTGGGTGGAAAAAAGTCGTTTATAGGTTCCCAATGAGTAAACGATTATAGAGAGACTAGAGCGATGATAATGGATACTTTCATCACTATATTTGCACAAACAGTTGAAAGATTCAGCATGCATGAAGAGTGGTGGAGATGGAGAATGAAAGCATGAAAGCATGGATTAAAAAAACGGTTTACATGCAAAGTTTGGATATGAGATTATACCTACTCCTTTGCTTTGGATTGATGAAGATTAGCTTCAAAAGGATGAAACCTCCACACTTTAACACCACCTTGAGAGGATTAGAGAGTGGCCTTGGCTAGGGAGAGAGAGCTTTTAGTTTGTGTTTGAGTGAACAAGTGAATAATGAACAAAAATGCAACCTTTTGCACTTATATATACTTGGGCTATTTTGCAATTATTTATTTTTCACTTCCAAGCCCAATAAAATCTTATTTTATAAAGGGACCCCACGAATTTAATATGCTACCCTTTGAATAATCAATATTATTCAAGGGCCCATGTAAACTAAACTAGTTTACATTAACAACCCATAAATTTACCCTTTTTACCCTTTAATTATTAAAAGGTTATTTTTGTTCATCTCATTAATCTTAACACTTTAAGATATAATAATTAAATATAATTAATTATTGCTTGACCATTTTAACCCTTAAAATGTCACAAATTGTTTTCTATGTAACTATTACTATAGAAATCCCGTTATTACCCTCGGAAGGTGCTAGCCCTCTTCGGATAATCATTTCTCTCTCTCATCCTTCTCTAACTTCCCAAGGCTATTGGTGTGACCATGTAGGTCCACCGTGGATTAGCCGTGAGCCGGCTCGGATGAATCCAAAACTGTCCGGAGGCCCAACGACTATGGTAAACATCTAGCAATGTGCCATAGTCCCTAAACCACGATGAAGAAATACTTCATCGAACCCATTTCAGATCATACGTACCATGCAGGTAAAGTCCCTCCATTGAGATATCCTAATCGAGTATGGATTCATGGAACGTCAAAATCCTAAACTCGATCTTCTACCGAATTGTCGATCAATATGTCCGAACTTGTCATCACAAACTTACTTTTGTATGACTAATAATAGACTCTGGCCAGAGATTCAGTTTTCCGACATTTATCGATGTTCGTCTAGGAACTCGAATCCGGATGAAGTCAGCGGTACTCCCGATCCTATATTTTCGAGTCAATGGATCCCCTATTGACCATCGTTCGTTTCCGCATATGAACAACGCATGACCAAATAGGCTTTATTGTACGAAACATGATTAGTCTCGTACTTATACACCGTATGAACCATACGCATCCATATCGGATCCGACTACAATGTCTCAGGTCAAAGGACTACATCGTGCACTGATATAACCAAACGATAAATCATTGACTACATGCTTTTCCAAGTGATTTGTCGTTATTCGGTCACGTTCAAAAAACAGTTCACCAACCGTTAATCCATACCAATGCCCTAGTGACATGACTATCATCGTCATCCGTACTTATATCAACTCATGATATCTTTCGGAAGCATCCGGTATGCCTACTGTACAATATAGTTGCCCAAATTTATATTGCTTCCGTAGGAACCCTTTTCGATAATTCATTTACCTATTAAATGAATCATCTCGGACAATTCATATACATACTTTATTTTAAATGCATGACTGAATAAAGGAAGCAATTTACATATATGAATTGAAGAACTCTTTCTTCTATTATTTATGATATATATAGATACAAGACAAAATGCTCTGAAACCGACAACACGAATGGTTTCTAGGGCATACACTAATATACACTAACAAACTCCCACTTGCACTAAAGCCATTCGATGTTGTATCTCATACCCATCTTCTCAAGATGATGGTCCAATTGCTTCATGTCATCGCCTTAGTCGTGGATCAGCTACATTTTCTGAAGGAGTCTTCGAATCAAAATCTCTCCGGCTCCAACGAATTCTCTCAAAATGTGATACTTACGCTGAATGTGTTTGGATTTTTGGTGTGCCCTTGGTTCCTTTGCTGTGCAATAGCTCCAGTATTGTCACAGAACATGCTTATCGGGTAAGCCATGTTCGGAACCACACCAAGTTCAATTACGAACTTTCGCATCCAAACAGCCTCCTTCACGCTTCAAGCAAAGAATGTATTCACGTAGTGGAGTCACCGTGGTTGTTTGTTTGGAACTTTTCCAACTAACAGCACCTCCATTACATATAAAAATGTACCCCGACGTAGACTTTCTATCATCAATATCTGATTGGAAATCAGAATCTGAGTATCCTTGAATGTTTAACTCGGAACATCCATAACTCATAACTAGATCCTTAGTTCTTCTCAAGTACTTAAGGATCGATTTTACAACCGACCAATGTTTCTCCCCTGGGTTTGACTGATATCTGCTCAAGTAACACTTACAAGATAAGCTATATCAGGTCTTGTACAAAGCATTGCGTACATTAAGTACCTACGGCAGCAGCGATAAGGCACATTACGCATCCGTTGTCCGCTCTTCATCGGTCTTTGGACCCATCTCCTTAGAAAGATGAAGACCATGAGTGAAGGGCAAAAGACCTCTCTTAGAGTTCTCCATGCTAAATCTTTTTAGCATTTTCTCTATGTACAATTTTTGGGATAATCCAATTACCCTTTTCGTTCTATCTCTATAGACACGAATGCCAAGGACATATGTCGCTTCTCCTAAGTCTTTCATCGAGAAGGTTTTGGACAACCAAACCTTAACCTCTGTCATCATGCCTATATCATTTCCCATCAAAAGTATGTCATCTACATATAATATGAGAAACGTGATGGCATGATCTTTAACCCATTTGTATACACAAGGCTCATCCGGATTCTTGACAAAACCAAACGATTTGATTATGTCGTCAAATCGAATGTTCCAGCTTCTTGAAGCTTGCTTCAATCCATAAATGGATCGATGCAATTTGCATACCTTATGTCTTTCAGAGAGGATACAAAACCTATCGGTTGTTCCATATAGATGTTTTCCTCAATAAACCCATTGAGGAAAGTGTTTTGACATCCATCGCCAAATTTCATAATCATGGTATCTGCGATGGCTAGCATTATACGGATGGATTTAATCATAGCTACAGCGAAAAGGTTTCCTCATAATCCAATCCTTGTTTCGAGTATAACCTTTCGCCACCATGAGCTTTGAAGGTCTCTACCTCCCCATCCTTGCCAACTTTTCTCTTGTAGACCCATTTACAACCTATAGGAATTATTCCCTCAGGTGGATCCACAAGCGACCATACTTGATTGGCATGCATTGATTCTATCTCAGAATCCATCGCTTCCAGCCATTTTCCTGAATCTCTATCCAGTATTGCTTCTTCGTAGCTTCTAGGATCATCACCATGATCATCTACTCCCACTAAGTAAGATTCAAAATCTTGCTCATGTAGGAACCCATATCTCTCTGGAGGTTTCGACATTCTAGAAGACTTTATCTGGAACCATAGTATCTGATACTGAGGTTCGCTGAGTGGACGTTCCATCTTCAGCAATCTCGGTTCTTGGCTCTTCAAACTCTTCCTTGAGTTCAATATTTCTTCCAACGCCGCCTTCCTCCAAGAACTCATTCTCGAGGAAGCGCGCATTTCTACTGATCCAAACTCTTTGATCACTTGGGAAGTAAAAGCAATATCCTAAACTATCTTTAGGATATCCAATGAACCGACCCTTCTCGGATTTAACATCCAGCTTATCAGATTTAACCAATTTAACATAAGCTGGGCAGCCCCAAATCTTCATATAATTCAGACTTGGACGTTTTCCATACCATATCTCATACGGTGTTTTTTGGACAGTTTTAGACGGGACCCTATTAAGGATGTGCACAGCGGTCTGGAGAGCGTACCCCCACAGAGACATTGGTAAGTCTGTAAAACTCACCATCGATCGTACCATATCCAATAAGGTACGATTTCTCCTTTCTGACACTCCATTAAGCTGGGGTGTATAAGGAGGAGTCAATTGTGAGATGATCCCATTTTCTTTTAAGAACTCTTGAAACTCTGTACTCAAGTATTCACCCCCACGATCGATCGTAGTATTTTAATACTCTTTCCAGTTTGATTTTCTACTTCATTCTTGAATTCTCTGAATTTTTCAAAGGATTCAGATTTGCATTTCATTAAATACAAATACCCATATCGTGACATATCATCTGTAAAGGTAATGAAATATTCAAATCCTCCCCTAGCTAAAGTACTAAATGGTCCACACACATCTGTATGTATGAGTTCTAAAAGTTCTTTAGCTCGCTCTCCTTTACTCTTAAAGGGAGACTTGGTCATCTTTCCTTGGAGACATGATTCACAGGTTGGATAGGGTTCAGAACCCAATGAGTTTAGGATCCCACTTTCTCCAAGCTGTATTAATCTTCTCTCTCCTATATGACCCAATCTATGATGCCATAGAATTTTAGGATTTGATTCAGATCGAGTTCTTTTATTAGAAATGGTATTGATTGAAGCATAGTCATTCAATTCTAAGACATACAAACCATTTGTATTCACAGCTTTACCAACTAAAACATTTCCAAAATGTATTGAACATTCATTTCCATTAAACAGTACATAATAACCTGCCTTACACAAAGCAGAAATAGAAATGATGTTTCTTGTGGCCTTTTCAAAGTACAATACTTTAAACAAATTCAAAACATGTCCTGAAGGTAGTCTTAGTGAGCAAGTCCCCATGGCCTCGGCTGCAACTCGTGCCCCATTTGCCATCCTCAAAATGATCTCGCCCTTTGTCACCTCGAACTATTCTCAAGTACCCTGCAAAGACATACAAACATGAGATGTTCTCTTGAATCTAATATCCAGGAATGACTATCTGAATTAACACTTAATTCATATTCAATCATAAGACATTGGTTCATACCTGCTTTTCCTTTGCCTTTCTTCAGACTGTTTAGGTATTGAGGACAGTTCCTCTTCCAGTGTCCATCTTTTCCACAGTGGAAACATTTTCCTTTTGCATCGGCCTTCTCTGCCTTTGCCGCTGGCTTCTTGAAGCTTTTATTCTTGGGTCCAACTTTTGGACCTCTCTTTGGTAGCACTTTGGGCTTTTTATTGGCCCTGCTAGTAGAGGCGGCAAAAACATCCTCATGTCCCTTCCCTTTCACATTCTGTCTGTGAAATTCTTTAAGCTCATTTAGCAGTTCAGAGAGGTTTCTCTCAATCCTATTGAGATTGTAGTTAGTTATAAACGGTTTATAACTTGGAGGAAGGGATTGTAGAATCAAATTCACTTTGAGGCGGTCTGGCATGACCACCCCATATCCATCCAGTCGATCTAATCCATTGATCATTTTAAGAGTATGATCAGCTGGAGGTTCCCCTTCCCTCAACTTCATGCTAAAGAGGGATGCACACAATTCATACTCAACCACTCTTGGATTTTCGCTATACAACTCTTGTAGAGCTATGAGGATATCATAAGCATTTGAAACCTCTTCATGCTTAGTTTGAAGTTCTCTATTCATGGAGGCTAACATGTAATTTTTAGCCCTCCTACTATCCTCTCTCCACTTTTCAAGAGCATCAAGCTCAGCTTGTGGAGCATCCGGTCCAATATCAAGTGGAAGAGGTGCTTCCAGGACATAAGCAATTCTTTCAAAATCTAGAACAATTCTAAGATTTCTTAGCCAATCTTTTAGGTTGGGTCCGGTTAACATGTTATTGTCCATTATCCTTAGGAGAACATTGTTGGCCATTTTTTTCGATTATTTATCACAAAGATGAAACTGCAAAGAAAAGTAATTTTATTAGTGTCTTGTAATCTTTTAAACCTTTTAATGCATAATCAAATTAGCTCCCACTATTTTATTCGAGTCCTATACTCCCTTAAATAGGATCCGGAAATTTTCGTTGGATTAAATTTCTTAGTGGGGAATCAATTTCTTATCAAATTCAATTAACCTCACATAATAGAATTCTTGGTTAATTAAGTCTAATAAGTAGGAAACTCTTTTCCTTTTATATCACTATATAAGGTTTGATTCATATTCCTTGTCCTAGCTTCCGGATACCTCACATAATAGAATTCTTGGTACCCTAGGCTAGTTAAATCCGAACCATTGTGCTTTCTTAGGATGACATTTTCATCATGTCCTCACATAATAGAATTCTTGGTCAAGGTGAAAATATCCATCCAAGAACAAGATCAACTTAATTCTATGATATAAAGATTGTATCCCTCACATAATAGAAATCTTGGGATATTAAAATTTATATCAAAGAATTTAGTTATCCCACATTGGGAGACTTGGATTTAATAATTTTTAAATTGGGGAGATTTAGGTTTAACCTTTAGTTAATTCATTTTAGCATGCCATGTTTAATTAACAATTCATACATATCACATATATGCATAAATTAAAGCATGTGGGTTGACCATGGGGCTTTTCGAAAATACATCCTAAAGGCAAACTATTTACCCTAATACTATATCTTCGATTGGATCGTCATCCGGATGCTCTTCGGTTCTCGTCTAGCCGATTCCATTACATATTGGATCTTAGGCACGCAGCCCGATTAAAATAAATAAATAAAATTTAATTATTACAAGCCATTTAATAAAAGAATATTACAAATACTTTTGAATATTTTGAAAACCAAATGGCGCCCATGATCAACCCTCTAATCTAATATTCATTCATCACATAAATAAATATTAAACATTCATACCAAATATAATAAACAATTATTTAAAGGCATGAATATAAATATATAAATATATCTCATATATTAATAGATATTATATATATATTCATGTGGTAATTTAATTATAACTTTGGGCCATGCAACAATTACACATTTTATAGGAATCATTACACAAACACTTTTGTCATATTCCACCCAAAGATATACTATTTAATTGTTAGCATCATTTCAATACTTTTCACAAAAGTCATGCATGGCATAGATAAGTGAGTTTTATTACTCCAAGAGTAATCATTCTATGACACAAGTTACTTTTAACTAAAGTAATATTTTTTATGACATATTTATCTTTTCAAAGACAATCATGCCATCTTGCATCATCATTTTTTGAAACCATTCAAACAACCAAATTATTACATTTCAAAAAATATAATAATTTATGCCATGCAATGATGCATTATAAGATAATTTAATCAAATTAAACATCCTACATTAAATTTACCACAATCATATATAATATCATAATTCATCATATGAATGAATAATCCATAACTTTATGCTAACATCAAATTCCACCACTAAACACTTGCAACATTTGCATACACTTCATGCAAAAATATACTTTAATCAAATTAAAGGATAACACTTTTAGCATGTCAAAGCATAAATCATTTAATCAAAGTCATGGAAATGAACATGCATGAACATTTTTCTAAATAAATCATCATGCAACAACCATCATCCAAGCATACATTTCGACCCTTTATGGAACAACTTCCAAAACACATTACAAACTTATTTATTAAAACAAGAATCAAATGAACAAAAGAACATGCATGGCCGAATCTAGCAAGAAGTATTCTATGCACTTATCAAGGCATGCATAACACTTTGTCACCATAAAATATATATATTTATAAATTAAACATATAATGATTCTTGCATGCTTCAAATTAAAAATTAAAAACATCTTTATACATTTTATGTTATGGCGAATCTACTTCCAAAGAAAAAAATAATAAACATTTCATTATCATATTACTAGGCCAAAACAAGAACATGCATGTCACTTTCATACATGATTAACACAAGAACACTTGGAAAATGTCATTTTTGCTTATAAATTTGACATGCAAGGAGCTTTTAGCTCTGATACCATTTGAAAGATTCAGCATGCATGAAGAGTGGTGGAGATGGAGAATGAAAGCATGAAAGCATGGATTAAAAAAAACGGTTTACATGCAAAGTTTGGATATGAGATTATACCTACTCCTTTGCTTTGGATTGATGAAGATTAGCTTCAAAAGGATGAAACCTCCACACTTTAACACCACCTTGAGAGGATTAGAGAGTGGCCTTGGCTAGGGAGAGAGAGCTTTTAGTTTGTGTTTGAGTGAACAAGTGAATAATGAACAAAAATGCAACCTTTTGCACTTATATATACTTGGGCTATTTTGCAATTATTCATTTTTCACTTCCAAGCCCAATAAAATCTTATTTTATAAAGGGACCCCCACGAATTTAATATGCTACCCTTTGAATAATCAATATTATTCAAGGGCCCATGTAAACTAAACTAGTTTACATTAACAACCCATAAATTTACCCTTTTTACCCTTTAATTATTAAAAGGTTATTTTTGTTCATCTCATTAATCTTAACACTTTAAGATATAATAATTAAATATAATTAATTATTGCTTGACCATTTTAACCCTTAAAATGTCACAAATTGTTTTCTATGTAACTATTACTATAGAAATCCGGTTATTACCCTCGGAAGGTGCTAGCCCTCTTCGGATAATCATTTCTCTCTCTCATCCTTCTCTAACTTCCCAAGGCTATTGGTGTGACCATGTAGGTCCACCGTGGATTAGCCGTGAGCCGGCTTCGGATGAATCCGGAAACCTGTCCGGAGGCCCAACGACTATGGTAAACATCTAGCAATGTGCCATAGTCCCTAAACCACGATGAAGAAATACTTCATCGAACCCATTTCAGATCATACGTACCATGCAGGTAAAGTCCCTCCATTGAGATATCCTAATCGAGTATGGATTCATGGAACGTCAAAATCCTAAACTCGATCTTCTACCGAATTGTCGATCAATATGTCCGAACTTGTCATCACAAACTTACTTTTGTATGACTAATAATAGACTCTGGCCAGAGATTCAGTTTTCCGACATTTATCGATGTTCGTCTAGGAACTCGAATCCGGATGAAGTCAGCGGTACTCCCGATCCTATATTTTCGAGTCAATGGATCCCCTATTGACCATCGTTCGTTTCCGCATATGAACAACGCATGACCAAATAGGCTTTATTGTACGAAACATGATTAGTCTCGTACTTATACACCGTATGAACCATACGCATCCATATCGGATCCGACTACAATGTCTCGAGTCAAAGGACTACATCGTGCTGATATAACCAAGCGATAAATCATTGACTACATGCTTTTCCAAGTGATTTGTCGTTATTCGGTCACGTTCAAAAAACAGTTCACCAACCGTTAATCCATACCAATGCCCTAGTGACATGACTATCATCGTCATCCGTACTTATATCAACTCATGATATCTTTCGGAAGCATCCGGTATGCCTACTGTACAATATAGTTGCCCAAATTTATATTGCTTCCGTAGGGAACCCTTTTCGATAATTCATTTACCTATTAAATGAATCATCTGGACAATTCATATACATA
Source organism: Pistacia atlantica (assembly GCA_026229545.1). NCBI lineage: Eukaryota > Viridiplantae > Streptophyta > Magnoliopsida > Sapindales > Anacardiaceae > Pistacia > Pistacia atlantica. The sequence goes on from JAPEIT010000100.1 coordinate 55,690, forward strand.
CTTTATTTTAAATGCATGACTGAATAAAGGAAGCAATTTACATATATGAATTGAAGAACTCTTTCTTCTATTATTTATGATATATATAGATACAAGACAAAATGCTCTGAAACCGACAACACGAATGGTTTCTAGGGCATACACTAATATACACTAACAATAGTGACTCAGATGATGAGACATTTTTTGATAGAGTGGTCAATATATTGCTGGTCATGTGTATTAACAACCTTTAGGGGATAGTTTGATTCCTTTAGAGGTTGGCTAGGTGTTTGAAACTACTAATGTCTTCAAGGATGTACTGTATGGCTTTGCAATTCAAAGGCTAAAGTCATTTTCTTCTATGTAGCCCCATCTGATTCACGCCTCTTCTTCATGTCATGGATGATTACATATCAGATTATATCTTTTAATACCCCTCACATATGTGTCCTAGATTTGTCCAAGGTTCAGATCAAGCTTATTAGATTGCTAGGAAGTTCTTATAAATGGTAGATGATAATCCTAAGGTTGATGTGTCAATTTTAGAATAGGCTATTAAGAAAAAAAACAGGAAGAGATTGTTATACTAATATGGTTTACAGAGCTGAAAACAAGACAACGTCATTACTAGGACATGACATGATGTTAGTTATCAGTTATCACAAACTATATAGTTATGCCAGTGTCTTGCAACTTAGGAACTTTAAGGAATACATTAAGGTTAAACCTATTGGTACAAAGTTCCAGAGAATGTTTGTCAGTTTTCTAGTCCACAAAGATGATTTTTCTAAATGGTTGCAGACCGTTCTTTGGGCTAGAAGAGGCACACTTGAAAGGCTCATATAGTAAATGTACCCTATCAACTGTCTCTATCGATGCTGATAATGAACTTTACATTGGTTGTTTGTATATTTGAAGAAGAGAATGAGGAATCATGGTGTTGGTTCTTAGAGCATTTGCTTCATTGAAACAAGGACATTGATATTTATGTTAAATACAGAATATGTGTCATAAATGAATTAGCAATTCAACATCCTTATGCCAATATTAGGTACTGTGTTACGTACCACGCACTTGAATTCGGAAACTTGTTATGCGATGATGCTAGAACCACGAACGAGTACAATTATAAGGCCACAATACGTCATATAAGGACAACAACATGGATGCATACAATTAATTTATGAAACGTATCTACTAAACACTAGAGTAGGCATATGTTTTTGATTGAAAATACAAAAGTAACCATATCACCAACAATCTGAGTTAGTCCTAGAATGTTGCACTAGATACTATGAGAACTTTAACCATTACCAAACTCCTTAATTTCATTAGTTTATAAGTGATGAATAAACTTTATATTAGGATAGAGAAAACTAGAACTTGGAAAAGGAAGTTAACACTAGTTGTTAAACGCAAGCTTGTTACCATTGCTAAACAAGACAGTAATTGCAAGAAGTGATAAGAAACCTGACTCATGCAGTGACCCAACCAAGCCATCGGGTCCCAGATCAAGCAGTTTGACCCGCTGGTCAAACCGATGTCAAAGGTTTGAAATCTAACAAAAATATCCCTAATAATTACATTTAAGTCCCTATATGTTTGAAATTTTGCAAAAATACTCCAAACACCACCATCGACATCTGCAAATAGGGCACTTTTTGACAACAACAACACTCCCCCAATACGACAAAAACACTGCCCTCAGCATCCTGACCAAAACCCATCTCACCCCTCCCCCGTTCGCCTCCCCAATCGCCAACCACATTGTTTTGCGATCTTCGATCTATTCACTCATCGAAAATAGATGTCATTGCCACCATTCTACTCACCGACCATTCCTCTTCAAAAGCCCTAAATTCCACCGTTCAATTTTTCACGAATTGATGTACAAATTTCCAAGGTTTTGAATGAATAGGAAAATTTGTAACCTGACCTGGTAAAGGCTCCAAGTCACGGTTGAACCGGTTCAACCGACGGGGCCGGGCCGGGTTCCTAATCACTGATTGCAAGTGCATATAGTTGGTTATAAAAAGAGGTTAATTAAGTAAATTTCTCTATGAGTCAGTGTTGTTATTGCCAATTCACCTGACATATGGAGTCTAACGATTCATAAATTATAATATTAACATAATAATCAAGTAAAATAAGGAATACTAAAAATAGTTAAAAGTAGTTGTTATTGTAAATTTCTTAGAAATATTTATCATGTGTAAATTATATTTAGTAAAATAATAAATACTTTAAATATATATATTTTGTAAAATCATTAAAATTAAAAAATTAAACAACCAACAAATATTTCTAAAACTATTCAATATAACTATATATAAAACAAAAAAAGTTAAGAAAAACATTGAATATTAAGGGGGTGTTTGGTTGGGGGTAATGTGGGATTACTAGGGTTATGTCATCTTATATTACTTGATTACCACGTTTGGTTGTTAAGTAATATAAGATTCCGATAATCTTCAAATACCAATAGTAGTTACTATTGGTAATATTAGAGGTAATTTGATTACCTCGATTTTCTTAGGTATTGTAAGATTACTAGGGTAATCTTTTTTTTGTTATAATTCAATCCCTTATTAATAAAATTTTAGGACAATAATGCCCTTATTTTTAAATTTGTTCACATGAATGTTGCTTTAACTATTTCACCGTAATTAATTAAGTTTTTGGACAAAATTATCCTTGAAATCAAAACAAATTGCAACCCACCCAAGCCACCACCCCCACCCCCCCCCCCACCCCCACCCCCACCCACCTGCCACTGGCAAGCATTGCCGCCGAAAAGGTGCATGGAAGCCCAGAAATGGTCATCGTGCGCTGATATGACCATTTCCAACCAAAGATGTAGCCGAAAATGGCCTGATCATGACAGATCCGGCCGTTGACGGCCAAATTGATGGTCGTTAACAACCACGTCTATAGCCATTAATGGCCACATCAATAGCTGTTAACGGCTATCAATTTAGCCATTGACGGCTAGATCGATGGATTTGACCGTCAACGGCCAAATCTGTCACGATCTGGACATTTCTAGCCAGATCTCTGGCCGAAAATTGTCATACAACGCACGAAGGCCATTTCCCGCCTTCCATGCGCCGTTAGGTTGCCTATTACAGGTGACCAACAGTGGTTGCCGATGGCCGGTAGTCGCTAGGTTTGTGGGGGTGCTTTGTTGATTTTCCAAACTTTTATTACGTGGTTGTTTTTGCTAAGTATTTAAGTGCAAGGGGGTTATATAATCCAAATAATAATCAATATTAAAAAAATAATATAATAATAATATTTAATTAGAGGACAATTCAGTAATTTAAATAACATACCCACCAATTTATTCCTCCCAACCAAACATATTAATAAAACATACCCACTAATTTATTCCAACTAACCAAACACATTTTTCTAAAGATTCTTAGTAATCTTCAAGGTAATCTAACTTTTCATGTAACGCCCCACCTGAGGTACGTTGTTATTGTTTCCTCTTTCGCTCTTATTTGAGTTGGTTTTGTTGATTTTGTTTGATTGAATGTTATGCTGAATATTGCCCTGAAATTGGTTGAAAATAGAAGAATCTTAGTGTACCAAGCTTCGCCGGGGCGAAGAAGAAGCCTCGCCGCGGCGAAGATGTGTTGAAACCAAGGGTGAAACTTCTGACAGCTTTCGCCGCGGCGACAAAGGTTTCTTCGCCGCGGCGACAGGCCGAATAAAATGTTGATTGAGTTTTTGATATTTTCTTCCCTAAGGGCAATTTGACCTTTCTACCCCTAATTAGCAGGAAAAGTGGGGAGTTAAATGTAAGGAATTTTCATGGAGAATATGTTGATATAGGGGTGAGTTTGTAATGAATCAAAGGATTTGGATGGAATTCCCAAAGAAGAATAAGGGCAAAATGGGAATGAGTGTGTTTATATTTCATTAAAAGGAATTAGAATCAAGAAACCCCTCATTTTCTTCTTCTCAAACGCAACTCTTCATTCTTCTCCTCTCAACTTCTCTTTTCTTTTGATCAAGGATTTTCAAGGGATTTTGAAGTGATTTGGGGTAGAGAAAACAACCTAAGGCTTCCTAAGGTAAGGATTTCTCCTTAAGTTGTGTGATTTGTAGATTTTAGTTCATTTTGGTTTTTGAGGGTTTTCATTCTTTTGGTTAAGAGTAGAGAGAATAGTCAAGAAAACCAAGTGAAAAGAAGATTTGGTGAAGTCTCTCCATAACAAGGTAAGTAAAACCCAACCCAAGTTGAGATTTATGAAATTTCTTGATTAGGGTTTTGATAGACTTGATATATGTATGTGATGTACATGTAATATGTCATGTATAAAGGATTAAATAGAGATTTCTATGCTTTGTGGATGTTTAGACCTTGCAAATATGAGAAATGAGTGTTGGGTTGGCAAGGTAGTTGAGATGGACTTGAAGGGGTGTTATGGTACCCTTTTTGGAAGTGTTTTATTTGACAGGTTATTATGGCTTTGTGAAGGGGTTTTTCCCCATTTTGGATGATTAGGAAAAGTTTTAGAATCATGTCTATGATAGAGTTTTATAGTGCACATGAGTTGTTTGATGAAATGCCTAATAGAGGTTTGAGTGTGAGTAATGAACCTTAATTTTTGCAACATTGCATGTTGGCATTTCACAAGTGCATTAGTAGAGATGAATCATCCATGTGCATTGTTATATGCATTGACAAGTGACCTAAGAAAGAGTAGGAAACTTTGTGTATAGAAATACCCTATGAGTAGAGAGCTTAGTGGGTAAAATTACTCTAAGGGTAGAGAGCATTGAAAAATGCTACAATAGAATGAGTTAGAAGAGTAGTATAGTTGGGATGATGCTTTGTGATCATCACCCGATCATTATGGGAATCGGATTGATGCTTTGTGATCATCATCCGAATAGCCTTAGAGAGATGGGTCGATGCTTAGTGATCGTCACCCAATGAGTAATAGGAATGGGTAGATGCTTTGTGACCACTACCCGATTAGTTAAGAGATATGTAGGTTGATGCTTTGTGATCATCATCCAACGGCTAGTAGAAGCGGGTTGATGCTTTATGATCATCACCCGATAGTGACTAGAGACGGGTAAATGCTTGGTGATCGTTACCCAAAATTCATGAGGAACGGGTAGGTGCTAGGTGATCTCCACCCGATAGTTAGGAGGAATCCGAGTTGGTGCTTTATGATCCTCACTCGGTAGTCACTAAGAACGGGTTGGTACGTGTGAATTCCACCCGATAGCCATAGAGAGTGAAATGGTGCTTGTGTGAACGCCTTATTCGGCCGTACCTCCAGTAAGATGAGGTCATGATGTTATTAGAAACAGAAATAGAAAAGGAAAGAATTAAGAGTCACACACGGGGAGACGCATGCTTAGAGAGTTTTACTTACGAGCATTAATTGTGCTCACCCCGTTATTTTCCTTTGTGGATGCAGGTTCTAGGTGATGATGCGGTCGAAGGGGCGTCGACAAGCAATGAGGAATAGCTACACTGTTTCCCCTGTTTTGTCTTTTAAAATACATTTTTGTAAACAGTACTCTTTATGTATAAAAGACACATGATTAGTAATGAAAAGAAAGCTTTGGGCCCAATTTCTGTTGTTAAATTGCATGCATTGTACTAGTTTTCAGTAGGTGTTACATTTCAGTAATCCAACATTCCCTGAACCAAACACACCTTAAAAGCCTTAGAAGTTACATGTGAATAACCAAATGTTGGCTAACTTATAAATTCAACAACTCTTGCAATTGAAGAACAATGGAGAATGTAATGTCCTTGCAACTCCATAACCGTAATATCCCTTTTATGTACAACTTTTTCTCCAAAGCCCTAAACACAAAACCCATAACTTATTCTCTCCATAATTCAACCAAACGCACAACTCTTCCTCTTCTCGTTGAGACCTACCATCAACACCAAGCACTCTAAGGCTTGGTTCAGAGGGTCAATAATAAACGTTCGTGCCCCTTGAAAATCCTTCAACATGACGGAGATTGGACCAAACCTCACCTCTAGGCTATCATCTGCTTCCTTCAAACTTCCTCTAGGTCCACTTTAATTCCCTAGGTAGTTTTTCTTCAATTTAATATAAAACTTGTCTTTAACTTTAGGGGAAACAAAAATTGACATTTGAAAGTTGAAGATTTGTCGATAGGTGTTTGATATGTGGAAGAATGTGGAGAAGTCACGCATTAATGAATCAAACTATGAAAAATTATTGGGTTGTTATGTGAAGAGGGTTTGATGGAAGAAGCTGTATGTGCTCTTGAAGAAATGAAGCATAATAGTATTAAACCTTCTTTAAAGATTTACAATTCAATAATTCATGGTTATTCCAGAAGTAGCAAGTTCGAAGATGCTTTGTTTTTCCTTTATGAGATGAAGGGAATTGGTTTGAAACCTAAAATTAATACCTATGATGGTCTTATTCAATCTTATGGAAAAAATAAAATATATAGTAAGATTGATTGTATAAAAGTGCAAGAGCAAAAAATATATTTAGTGAAAGTGAAGTAATATCGGTGAAAGTGAAGGTGTATATATATATAGTTTTTTATTTATAAGGTTTCAATAAACTACACCCTAGCCCTTCTATCCCTTATACGCACCACCCCTCATCCAATTTCTCTCAAACTTCTTCACCAAATTTCAAAAAGGATTCATAGGAACTGGCTTAATTTTTTGTAGATTTTTAATCCTAAAGCATCCAAAGGTAAGATTCTAGCACAAAGGTTTGTGATTAAACATTAATGATTTAAATTCTTATGGTTTTATATGTTTTAGGTCCAAGAGGAAGAGAATTTTAGCAAAGGGAGGTTATATCATTAGTGTTGCACAAATTCAAAGTAAGTAAACCCAATTTTAGTTTTGATTTGAGCAATGATCGTGTAGATTGATTCTTGTATGTTTGTATGTGATTGTATGGTGGGAATTATTGGCTGTTTTGATGTTGAATGATGTGTAAATTTCCAACCATGAGAAGTAGTGCTTGAGTATGTGGTGATTTGGATGAAATGTGGAAGAATTAGTGATGAAATTTTGAAGTGTTGAAAATTGTTGAAACAAGCCAGATTTAAAGCTAAAGTTGGTGAGTTTTTGCTCCAATTTTGGTGGATTTGGAGAGATGTGGAACTATGGCCAACCAAATATTTGCATGTGCATATGAATTGTTTGATGAAAATTCAAAGAGAAATATGCATGCATGAGTTAATTAAATTTTATTGAAGAAATTGGTAGAGAAAGGGAATAATTGGAGTAGAAAGGTTATGTTAGCCTTAACAAATGTAAATTTTAGTATTCAAGAGTGCATTTTGTTATTGTAATGCCCATTTTAAGGTACGTGGCTTAAATATGCTTATTTGCCCTTAGTTTTGTTTGTTTGCCCTTAGTTAAGTTTGTATGTCCGTAATATTGTTTGGTTGCCCAAAATTTAGTGAGGGATTGGCAAAGTTGGGAATTGCAGACTTCGTGCGGCGAAAAAGGAACCTTGCCTCGACGACGTATGCTCTAGAATTTTTCGTCGGGGCTAAGAGCTGACTGAAATTCTTGAGAAGATTCTATAGAATTTTCTTTATAGGAAAAGTGACCTTTCTACCCCTAATTAGTAGTAAAAGTGGGGAGTGAAAAGCAAGAAAATTTCATGGAGAATGCATTGGAGATGGGGGTGTATTTGTAATGAACTAAAGGGCAAATATGGAATTTTCAAGAAAGTGCAATGGCAAAATGGGAAAGAATGCAAATTTATATGAGATATTAAGGGTTGAGTCACACAAACCCTCCCATTCTCTACACCCCACACGCCACTTCTACTATCCTATTCTCTCATCTTTTCATCAAATTTCCAAGGAAGATTAGAGGGCTTTTGGTAGAGATTTGATCCTAAGCATCAAAAGGTAAGGATTCTTACTATAGATATGAGATTAATTTTTGAAGTGTAGAATTCTTATAGTGTTTATACTTAGGGTTTTAGAGAAAGAACAAGTCTACCAAAGAAAGAGTGATCCTAGTGGAATTACTCAAGCACAAGGTAAGTAAATCCAACCCAAGTTATGATTCAAGAAATCAATTGTGTAGAGATTGTATATGCATGTATATGCCTTTAATTTTGAGAATTGTTGAGAAGAATGATGTTGATTGATGAGTAGATGGCTATTGATAAGTAGAAGTGAGCCATGTGAAATGGTTTTGGTAGTATGTGATTAAATGAAGTTTGTTGAATTTAGAAAGAGTTTGAGTAGAGTTTTTGAAGTATGTTTCCAGGCCAAGTTTGATCTTGTTTTAGAGAAGTTTTACTCCAATTATGGATGGTTTGAGAAAGTAGAATTATAGTTAAAATAGAATTTGAGTATGCATTGTAATATCCCACTTGAGGTACGTATTTAAGATTTGTCGTATTAGCTAAAAGTTTATTGTTTTAACTTAAATTGAGTTTGTATGTTGAGTTGGTTGAATTGTTGCCTTGAAATGGGTTGAGTTTTGGTGAAGTTGAAAATTCAAACTTCGCCGGGGCGAAGGGGAAACTTCGCCGCGGCGAGGAGGAGAAGTGGCATTCGGGTAGGTTCTGCCCAATTTCGCCGAGGCGACGAAAAATTCTTCGCCGCGGTGAAGAGCCTATAATAAAGATTCTTGAGTTTTCTAGAAAATTCTCCTTTTGGGACACAATGACCATTCTACCCCTAATTAGTAGGAAAAGTGGGGAGTAAAATGAAAGGAAATTTAGTAGAGATTGTGTTTGTATGGGGGTGTAGTTGTAAAGAATCAAAGGATATAGATGGAATTTTCAAGAAAGGACAAGGGCAAAATGGGAAATGAAGCTTTTAATATGAACTAAAAAGAGTAAAGTGTAGAGAAAGCCCTCATTGATCTTCATTTCACCTCCTCTTCCATTGCCCATATTCTCTCAATTTCTCCACTCAATTTTCCAAGATTTCTAAGGTTTTTAAGAGGGATTTTGAGTAAAGGCTTCATCTAAAGCTTTCTAAGGTAAGAATTCATGCTTTAGATGTGAGTTTTCTTGTATTTTTAGTGGAGTCTTATTTGGTTCTTGCTGCCTTTGTGGTTATTTTGAGTGGTAGAGAAGAGACAAGTCCACAAAGGAAAGGAGAAGTGCTAAGGAAGCCATCTTTGCACAAGGTAAGTAAATCTAACCAAGTTGAGTTATGACTAAGCTTTGAGTAGAGACTTATTTTAATTATGTATGTACATGGTATACCTACTGAAAATTGAGATGAGATGTGTGCTTAGTCTTAGTAGTTGGGATTGATTAAATATGAGAAGTGTTGTTGATATGTGTATTGAGAATGGAGTTTGAGATGAAGTTTGAGAGATGTTGTGTAATCCTTTTTGGGAGTGCTTTTCTTGACAGGGATTATGAGTAATTGAGGGAGTTTTTCCCCAATTTGGATGGCTAGAAAAATGAAGTTTAGTAGTAATTTTCGTAGGGTGTTTATATGCACTTGAGATGTTTGAGGAAATGCCTAAGTGAAATCTGCCCTGTCACTGCCGTAACCTTCTAAGTAATTTTTGAGTATCTTGCGGTTCGAACTGAGCTGAGACCAAAACAGAGAAGTTGTAGCCCTGTTTCTAAGCTTTGAAACGAGACCAGAACCGTAGTAATCCTAGGTGTATATCATAAGTTATGGCCGTTTTAGTGTGACTGGTGCAGAATGACTGTTTTGAGGAAATCTTGCAGTTGGCATTTCATTAGTGCATTAGGGAGCATGAGCTAGCTCTACACCTTTTTTTATACACTTGAGAAGTAGCTTGAGATTTAGTATAGAATGTGAGTATAAGTTCTTTAAGAGTTAAGAGAAAGAGAATAGAGTAGGTTGTGCGATGGGGAACCCGTGAGTAATGGGTAGAGTATTCCCGCATGTACGCCGCATTGAGAGCGCGGCATGAGTATCAGATAGAGAAGTGGTGTAGCCCGTGAGAGTGCATGCGGATGAGGGCTATACCCGAGTACCCGAGAGAGAGAGATTATATACTCACATGGACAAGGGTTCCGAATCCATGCATAACCGAGTCCGATCGGCTAGAGTGAATAGAGGTCACGTAGAGTGGGAGTGAGTCCCGGCCGTGCCCCCGGTGAGATGGGGTCGTGATTTATGAAAGAGTTATGAGAAAAGAGTTTCTAAGAGAAAGAGAAAGAGGAAAAGAAAGATGTACCCAAAGAGTTATTGAACGGGGAGTTGTAAGGAAAGAATTAGAGAAAGAGAGTTACGGGGTTAGTATGAGTAGAGGATTTACTTACTGAGCATTGTTTAGTGCTCACCCCGTTGTTTTCCTCTGTTTTGCAGGACCTAGGTGAGGACACTGTCGGATGGACGTCGGCGTGCGAGGAGGAGTGGCTACACTGTCCCTGATGTTTTTGATGATTTTTGTTTATGTTATACATTTTGTGTAAAAATGTATATGTTTGTAAAGAGTATGTATATATGTTTAATAAAAGAAAAATTTGGGCCCAATTTCCTTATGTTATTTTATATGTATTTCTTTACAAAGGTTTGAGTAGTAGTGGCTATTACATGCATGTGTGATGTTTGATGAAATGTCTGAGAGACGTGTATGCATGAGTAGAGAAAACTTATTTTTGTGCTACATGGCATTTTTGCATTACATGTTTACACGTAGAAAGAATTAAAAGCATGAGCCATCCACATGCATACTTATGCATATGTATGAGAACCTAAAGAATAAAAAAAGAAAAGCACTAAAGAATAAAAGAAAGAAAAGTGCTAAAAAGAAGAAAAGAAGAAAAGAAGAGGTTGTTGCAATGGAGAACCTGTGAGTGACAAGAAGAAGAAGATTCCCACATACACGCCACCTTAATTGAGTGGCCTAAAAAGAAGAAGAATTTGTACGGCCCGTAAGAGTATATGTGGATGAGGGCTGTACCACGAAGAAATACCTACATGCACGCCACCTTAATTGAGTGGCCTAAGAAGAAGAAAAGAATTTGTACGGTCCGTAAGAGTGCATGTAGATGAGGACTGTACTCACCCACACGGCGAGGGTTCTGAATCCATGCATAAACCGAGTCCGATCGGCAAAGAATAAGAAAGAATGAGAAATGATAAGAAAGTATAAGAAGGAATGAGCAAGCAAGAAAGAAGAGAAGAAAGAAAAGAAGAAAAGAATAGAAAGAAAGAAAAGAAATAAAAAGAAAGAAGCATAAAAACCGAGAAAGAAATAGAAAAGAAGAAAGAAAATGCATCTCTATGCATTTATGCATTTGCATCTCATCCATGCATGTTACCATGGTTCCTATGATGGTTTGTGAGAGATAAGAAAGAAAGAAAGAACAGAGAGAAGTAGAAAGAAAGAAAGAACAACAAAGTTAGAATGAAAGAACAGTGAGAACTAGACACAACGAAAGAAAAGAGAAAGAATAAAAAGAGAATGAAGAAGAAGAAAAAGAGTAAAGTAAGGAAAGAATACAAAGAGTGAGCAACGGAGAAAGGGAAGTGTGAGTAGCAAATTTACTTACTGAGCAATTAGTGTTCACCCCATTGTTTTTCCATGTTTTGCAGAAAATAGGTGAGAAACAGTCGGATGGACATCGAGAAGCGGAGAGAATGGCATTACTATCCACCGTTATTAAAACTTTTGTATATGTCATTTTGTTATGTAAAGAATTTTATATATCAAGTCAAGAATATTTTTGGGCCCATTTACTTTTCATTTTATTGTATATACTATTTTATTATTGTATAATTTCCAAGTATACTAGTTAAGAAAGAAGGTACTACAGTTATGCCAAAATTTAGAATATTACTTGGTCATATTAGTTCAATGAGATAAATGGCTCTTAGTGCATCGTTCAAGTTACTTCAACCTTTAGTATTTCTTGAATAACACATTATATTTTAGTTATTGAATTAGAAATTGTGAAACTTATGGCCTTGGGAAAGTGTTAGAAAGGAATTGTATGTTAAATTGTTACTTTGATATGTCATTGATGATAACAGAGAATGGTAGAATTATGTCATGACATATCAATATACCATAATAAATTCTCAAGTTTGTGCCATTGAATTTAGAAAGATTATCCAAATAATTGCTTGGCCAAATGAGTATATTGTTGTTTCTTGTTTTGAGATTAATTACAAACAATATGTAATAAGTGATTTTATTACATAAAGAATAGAAAAGCTTTCCCAAGTATAGATATCAAAAGAAACATTAAAGACATAGAAGTTTGGTTTTGTATTAAATACATGACCATTTTAGAAATTGATTGATATGAGTATAGTTTTCATGCCTTATTATATATTACAAGCTATAGAACTGTTCTAGAAGATCTTGAGAATAAGTTGTATTGGCCAAAAGTTTAGTTAAGAATATTAGAAAGAAATTAGAATTTAGCCAAAGTATATATGTTGTGCCATATGTTAGATTGAATTTACAATTATTAATATGACAATATAGACTAATGTATAGAATGTAGGAAAAAAAAAAAAAAAGAAGAAGAAGAAAGAAGGGCATGTATAACAATTGAAGTTGATGGTCATGTAAGAGAATACAAATTTATAGCCTTAAGATTTGTATTTAGAAAGTTGTACAAGACATGTTTGTTACATTAGAAAAATATTAGAGAGTTGTTTAATGACATGATTATGTGACATATAAGTTTGAGAAAAACTAGTAGTATAATTGGACAAGTTAGTAGACTTAATACCTAAGTTGTGACATAGATTTTTATAGAAGAAATTAGATTGCCCAAATGGTAGTATTCATTCCCTAATTGAATTATGCTGTTTTAATATATCACTAATAGAATTATAGAAGAGTAGAATTTATGAGAGCTAATGTACTTGTGTACGTGTACATTTTACATAGCATGATAGAATTGAAAAATTACATAATTATGTAGAAATTATAGAATCGTGTATGTACACACGATGCATAGAATTCAAAAATAAAGAATAAAATAGAAAATGTTTAGTTTAAGCCTGTTAGTAGAATAGAACTTTGGGCTTTCCAGAAAAGCATAAAAATAAAAGCCTTAGAATTAATAGAATACATGCCAAAGTCAGACATGTATTTTGGGATCATGCATAGACAACATATAAATGCATGACATAACATAGCATATATTTCAAAAAATTTATAATTATTGGAAATGTCTAGCTAGTTATTTTGCAAATTTACAGAGAATATTTTCAGAGGGCTATTGCGATGGGGAACTGATGTTTAGTCCCCTTAATGTTTAGTCTTTTATACGTATTTGTTGCCTAAATGTACTCATTATTATTCTATTTTGATTTAAGATGCAAATGGAAGCGTTAATTGCAAAACGGAACTAATTAAATGAATTCAGACAGTTTCAACGTTGTTTCGTAATCTGGGCATAACTCTCTCATCCGAGCTCCGATTTAGATGATTCAAAATTGTGTGTAACGCTAAGAAATATATCTACAACTTTCATGTTTTGAGTTTTGAGAGATACTCACTTCATCAAGGCTTTAATCGAGCTTGAAGTTGACGCATTTGCACTGGACGTCCTGGAGCATTCTGCCTTGTCATGCAAATCAATTAGGCAGTTTATTATTGGAAGATTTGAGGACATGTGGCACACAAGTTACAGCTCAGAATCACCACTTTCCTATTTTATTTTAGGACTCTATCTTATTTTAAATTAATTAGAATCAAATTAGGATTAATGTTATTTTAGGATATTAGAATATTTCTTTTAGGAGATTGTGTGGGATTCAAATACTTGAACTAGATTTTTGGCTAAGGGGATCAGATTAGGGTTTTTGAGGGGGACCACGCCTCTCTCTTCTCCTCGCTGGAATTTTTCTTTCTCTTTTGAGTTTTGATGATGGCCATGAGCGGCTAGAACTTTTGTAACTTAGTCGAAGGAAACGGAGGCCTCGGAATCAATAAAATGTGAGATCTAATATATTTTTTCTTGGTGTTCAATTTTCGTGTTTGAGTATTGGATGTTTTTCTATGCCTAATTTTATGATTGTTTTGTTTAAATTACTAGGGAGGCCTACTAGTTTATTAATTGTTGCAATCTACTGCTAAGTTAGATATCAAATCCGTAATTGTTTGATCCCTCTAACTTGTGAAGCAATTAGGGTTAATAATTCGCAGCGTCAGGAATTAGTAATCTTAAGAAGAACATTCAACTAAATTAAATACAACCGCTTGTGTTTGTGTTGTTTAGCTTCATCGATTCCTCTAATTCTTAAGGCTGCCACTAGATTGAATCTTGAGCGCTTGTCTAGGGTTGTTTAGTGGTAAGATTAATTAAGATCGCTTGTTTCTTGATAAATTACAATTAAGGAGAGATAGGAAAATAGTTCCAACGGTGAATATTCAAGTATGAATTGATTTAATTTTGCATCAATGATCAGTTGTAAGATTCCGATGGTGGATGTTGATGGAGACCAAGTTTCGTTATATTAATTGATTTCAAATTGAATTGTTTTTGTTTTTATTTTTGCTAAGATTGTTTTTCTGTTTTACTCAAAACCCCCCAGCCTTATTCACATCATCGAAAATTCGGCTAGACACTCTTCGTGGGATTGACTCTTGCTTACCCTATTTACAGTTTGGTAGTTAGATTAGGAAGGTTTTTAATCTTGGTTTCCTACGACAGCACACCAGGAACCTGTGAGCATTCGCTGCAAGTAGCATGGCAGACAGAGATGCAGTTTGTTTCCCATGCATGCCGCCATCAGTGAGTGGCCTCAAAATAGAAAACAGAATTGTACAGTCCGCTAGAAGTGCAGGTGGATGAGGACTGTTCCCAAAAAGAATTTCAAAATACGCTTACACGGCCAGGGTTCCTAATCCATGCTTCAGCCTAGTCTGATCGGCAAGCTAGAATAGAAAACAGAAAGAGTTTCAGAAAGAAAGAAAAATAGAATAAGAAACAAAAATCATAAAGAATTTCAGAAGGAAAGAAAAATAGAATAAGAAATAGAAAACAGAAAGAATTTTAAAAAGAAAAGAAAAGAAATAAAAGAATTAAAAAGGAATTTTCAAAAAGAATACAAACATAATCATTTACATATGAATCGGACATTTCATGTGCATTGCATCTTATGCATTTATGCATAGATTAAACAGTTTATTTATTATTGCGTGTCAGATTAGCCAAAAAAATAAAAATAAATAAAAGCCCATGAGAATAGAGAAGAAAAGAAAATAGAAGCCCATGAGAATAGAGAAGAAAAGAAAATAGAAACCTATGAGAATAGAAAATAAATTAGAGATATACAAGAAAAGAACAAAAATTAAACACATATTTGAAAAGAAAAGAAATTAGAAACATGACAAATAGCAAGGAAACTTAGCGATTTGTTGAATAGAGAAAGAAACAGAAAGTTATAATCTAGTAAAGAAGAGAAATAAAATGATAAAGAATAGCACAACCCTAGAAGGATTTAGAAAGATTTGAGAAAAATAGAAAACTGCTAAATAATACGCTGAGAATAAAGAGAGAAAGCAAACAGAAATTTAGAAGTAGTACCATGAAAATAGGAACAACAGAGTGAAAACATAATTAAATTTGGTTTACTTATTAAGCATTTATATCTCACCCCGTTGCTTTCCTTATTTTTGCAGGTATTAGATTATAGTGGTCGGAAGACGTCAAGTTGGCAAGAGAATTGCACACACTGTCTCAGTGAAGAAATTTAATGTGATTTATATATGTGAGAGATAATCTGTGTAATAGTATGTTATAACTGGATTAAGGACAGAAATTTTAGACGAACACCCTTTTTAAACTAGCAATTCTCTAGATTCTCTCTATAGGATACTCAGTGAATACTTGCCTAGTAAGACATTACATCATACTAGACAACTAATAGATATTTACTCAAAATTCACACTAGTAATCACCCGGAAAAGTTGAGAACGTTAGAACGGTACAACAGTTAAAGTTGATGGTATCATTTAACGAACCTTGTAGTTGATGTAGAAAAGTTTTATTACTTAGATTGTAGAAAAATTCCTAAGCTACGAAATTACTTAGTGTAACATCATATATTTTTTCATTTAATAAGAAGAAAGAAATTCGAATCATATTTAATGAGAGTGAGTGAAAAAAGCCAATGACTGCCAACTTTTTGTAGATATCACCCTCTTTTGCTTATTAAACAAGCCATGTATTCTTCTTCATCTCCTCTAAGCTTATACCTGCAATAGAATCGAGCAGATCAACCAAATCATCATTTACTTCATTGAAAAGTCCCAACAGTTGACCAATAAAAAGACATGCATGTTTGTAAAAACTAAATTCAAGAAAAAAACATTATTTCTCAAATTGTTCACATTTAAAAACAATGAAATTGTATTGTGATGCATGAAATTGCTCACTAACGATAACTAAGTACTGGAGATGGCTTGCTCATCATATTTTTCTTGAATTGAGTGATAGACACGGCCTCCAAGTATGTAACTGCAACTAAGCTGGCACGAAGTGCTATAAAACCAAAGTAAAGATAAGGAAGAAGGATTCCTACTAATTCAACAACATCAACTAGAGTTACCTGTGAATAGAAAAACAAAGAGGTAAAAGCTACGATGAAGAGTTACAACTCTGGTAGGGACAAGATGATAAGCTATTTGAAATAATGTAATTTTTTAAACAAAGTATTGTAAGAACCAGTTGCAAGTTGCAATTATTCACACCACTCAACAATTACTTTAAACCCGTGCAATGACATTCTCTTCCGATTCTTTTTTAGTTGAGACAGATTTATAAGCGAAGGGGTGAATTAGTTTTGTAATGCCCTTTTTTCATCAAACTTGAGTTCATGGCTTTATCCAAAGTTTTTATAAAATCCGACAACAGTAATATTGATTAGTAACAATTTAGTGCATATTAACATTACCTATTGAGATTTAAGTGCTCTTCTTACACCCAAAATGAAATACAAGATGTGGCCTCCAAAGTTTCCTGGAAATCAAACACAACCGCTAACCTTTCTTGTAAGTTCTCCAATCAAGTGACACGCCATAGTCTAAGAGACATGACCTTTTGGAACATGCGCATCCAACTCTTTCTTAGCCAAAAATAATCATGCTTACTATTAATCCATTCTAAGATTGAACCAAACTAAATTGAAAACTGCCTGAAACTTTGATGGTCTGAGTTTAAGGATCAACTTCCCATTTGTTATATTTATCACACAACGTCTGGATGGGCATTCAAATATAGGCACTTACTTTCTATCTGACAGATATAAAGACAAATAGGTGTAAAAGAATAGACAAATTATATAACCAAGTTTTGTGAAATTATAGGTCCTATAATAAGTTACCTAGTAGATTTTAAAACGACAATCTTCACATGTATATATTGCATCATACATAAGTGGCCTAACATCTTAATGGAGTTGTAATGCTTGATATTCGTAAGGGCTGACCAATATGTGAAGCCTTGACCTCCCTCATAGTAAATGGTTGCCTCTTTGAAGGTTACCTTATATAAACTTCAAAGAATCGAGAATGGGAATTCAATACCCACCAAATGTATCAAATATTTCATGTTGAGCCATCCCATCTATTATGATCACAAGCATATAAGACATTCTTCAAGGATAATGCATTACAACTAATTAACACAAAAATCAGTTCAACTATTGTATGCCAACGTTATAACAAAATGTTTACCATTGTACTATTATTCATGTAGAAATAAATAAAAAACAACTGAGTAATACTCAAATTTTATTAAACTGACACTGGAAAAAGAAAATAAAGAAGCAAGAATTAACGTCAAATAATCAAAGAAAGAGAGGAGAATAACCTTTATCTACGTCGAAGTGAAACAAAAAAGTAAGAGAGAAAAAGAAGAGAACAAGGAGAGAAGGGTATTATTCGGTGCCAAATAATAGTATAGAAGAAAAGTATATAAACAAAACAAACTATCCACACCACAAGTGAATGAATCCGTCATCATAAATAATAAAAATGCTAGAAAACAAATCTCTCCTAAGACCATAAACAACTTGTTACGAAGGTAACTAGTTTGATTTAGATTTGCATAAACTGTAAAAGGTGAGGGTTAAAAAAAAAAAAAAAAAAAAAAGTGAAATTCATAGGAAAGATACATCCGACTAGTTAACCAAAAAAAAAAAAAAAAAGGATGGAAGACAAATCCGACTAGCAAAGTTAAGAAAATTTTAAACGAATAATAATCCCCAATTTTTATGAAGAAATCAACATTAACCATTCTATAGAGATGAAAGAAATTGCTGAAAATGGAACATGTATTAATTTATAAATTTCAACCAACATAACCAAACAAGAGTAGACTAACAAATAATTAAAAGCAAGAAAAGGGGAAACGAATCATTTCAATGGTTAACTTACAGTGAAAAATTTCCATCAACCAACTTGAAGCATCCTATTTCATATGTCGTCGCAAGTGCTTTCTAAACTATAGTTCTACCATCATTCCACCACTCATTTCAATCCTAGGGTTAAAATGATGACAATTCAAAACATAAGAGCACCAAGAGTTATAATAAAGGAGTAAGCCACATGAGCAAAATAATTTAGCAAATTAAAATTTTGTTGATAAATAGTTTGACTCTCTAAATCGAGTAAAATTCTCTAAAGTTTGGCTACTAAAAGTCCGAACAACCTAACTCTTGAGTCTATCTTGTTCCTCCGACCGGCCTATCTCCTGCACTATATTCAAAAATTAAAAAGGTGTACTTTACAAATAAGGGAAGATCTATCACAACATAAGGCGATAAAAGAAGCCCCTTTTACAAACATTAAATTAAAAAATTATTGTAGAAGAAAAGACATATCATATCAAGTCCAATGAAACTAGAGATCTTGTAATTAGTTACCTGTAGATTTAAATAGAAATGGATTAAATGTTGTCATATAATTACTTAAATAGCCTAAAAGGAAATGAGACATCCGGTGTGAATATAACTATCAGTAGAAGTTCAGCATTAAGACAAAATATTAAAACCAAGACTCTAGTTTGGTTCTCATAACATGAAGAAACTAGGCCACCTAATCTGTCATTAAAAATTAAAACATATTCAACTCAAATCATATAAAACTAGGTGCCAACGATAACTGGAATCAACATTCCAGATCAAGAAAGATATATATATCACTCTGAGGAGTTTATGCCTCGGATTATACACAACAATCTTTTATTCAAATAATTCATAAGTGTTTGTGTGTGCCATGGGAAGCAATTTAGATAGGAAAAACAATATATAACACAAGGTTAGAAAGAAAATAAAAGCAAACCATTAATTCGTAGATGATGCAGATCACCAAGATTAATCTCCCTTAACTCAAAAGCCCTCTAATATGAATTAGTAATGTTTACATAAAGTTTTTTGAATGCATCAAACATCCCTCCATGCCCCCAGATTCTAGAGTTATCAACACAACTGGAAAATTAGTATTCAAAAAATTCTTAATGACACCAAATTTATTGCTTGACAATTTCAAACAGAAAGACAAATGAATAAGATAGTGGTAAGCCATAGCTATGAAGTTTTTAACTTAAAATTTTTAATTCAACTTTCATACTAATCTAAGAATTCTTGTCCTCCAACAGCTTCCCATATTACAAATTACAATAAAAATCTACAAGGTAAAACATAATAAGATATTCTAAGCATTATAAGAAGAAAAGTCCTGAGCTTTCATTGTTGCTTGACAAATGGCTTCATGCTTATATTTCGACGAAAAATTATACTAAAGCATTGAGAAAACGAAGCACAAACAAGTGAAATACAAAAGAGAAAATAATTACAAGAACAAAATACGAGACAAAGAAATACTACCACTAAACTTCTTGAAAGCACGAAAAAATAACATGAACACAACAGTAGAGGGATGAATGAAAAACTTATGAGATGAACAGAACATGATTCTAACATTATTCTGGGCATCTGAATCATTAACAAACAACGAATGCTATCCATAAGCATCCTAATTAACCAATTTCTACTCTTCTGCCTTCTTTCCTACAGCATCAAGTTTGAAATTAGTAAAACCCCATATAAGATTATAAGAAAAATATCAACATCTTTCTCACAATGTTTGGTTGAGAAAAAAATTTGAAGCCCAACAGTAAAAATTCCATTAGTGTGAAGAGTGAAAAATTGGTTAGTAGAGAATTTCGTAAAGCTCATAGTATCAACAGCCATGAAAATCAAAAGGACTTCCCCAACTCTTGTGGAGATCATAAAAGTAAAAGCAATATTTCCATAAGCTTCACAATTAAGTGTCCTGGTAAATGATGAAGCATTGAAATATTTTATAGAAGCAAAATGCTGCTCAACCGAAATTCATCCATCAAGACGATCGTTGGAATACTTTCGTAACTCCAAAGACTTTTATTTGCATGTGAAAAGCAGTAACTATAGTTGTCAAAATCAACTAACTTTTGCACTCAAGCTGAACATATAAATATAAATTTTAACATCATTTAGATTTGGAAGCAAACCTGTAAAACATCAAGCATATGGGTCATCTGGGCAATGAGAACACGATGCCTGGAAAAATACAACTTTTAAAATATTTGGTCCAAAATTTCAGCTTCACCATTAGCCTGATCAAGAAATCAATTGAAACAACATTTTGGTTGGAAGTACACAATGTAACAAGAAAGTAAGGCAAATACAAATTGCAGGCACATAAGCAGCAAAAGTTTTTCTTATTTCAAGCAAACAACACAAATAGACTGCAAACACCCACATCCTTTGTCTACCAAATTGGGATGAAAAAAATGTCTGAACCAAGTATTCACCTTCTTCAAATGGTTTAGGCTCAATACCAGGATAGGGGTAAGAATGGTTCTATTACATAGACACACAAACAAAATAAAAAGACTAAAAAATCAAGAGCATTGATATTCAATAAGAAGAGAAACAAGGTGCATTAAGTGAGAACAGTGACAAGAGACACGATACAATATCTGCTTCTTGTTCAAAATTTTAGTCAATTAATCTTGACTGATTTAATGATTAAAAACTTAAAACTTTATGCAACCGATTGCTTGTCTGTATCACATCATATTGATCTTTTAGGTTGGAACTTTGAAGTTCAAAATCAACAAATTGCCATTAAATATTCATCTGAAAACTCCAAATTCCCATATGGAACTAAATGGTTAAGAGGAAGCATTTAGAATGAAGGTCATCATCAAGCACATAAATCCATACACAAACCTCTTCAAGAAAGAGAAAACAAGATTAGGATGAGTCCACCCGACTTCTTAGAAATAGAATTGTCTCCTTTGTAAGTGTCCAAAGAGATAAGTCCACTGTGCCCACTACAGAGCTTCTCTGTCGACTTGGGGAGTCCATTCTTACTCATAGAAAATGACCTGAAGCAAAAATTAAAAGTAGAAAATTGTCATTTAAATTAAAAAAGAAAGAATATTATGTTTCATACAACATTGGAGCCCAAAAACGAAAAATTGCTTTCAAAAAGCATCATTTCCATGAACTTAAAAATTGAACCTCCCTGTAGTTGATGGCGCACTAAAATTTCTTATAGGAGCAAAATGCTTCTCAGCCTTAATTGATCCACGAAGACACTCAAAGGAATCTTGTCATAACTCCAGAAAATCCTCCATGGCATATGAGAAGCAAAAACTATCATTGACAAAATCAAATGGTTTTAGCAATCAACGTGAAGACATTTTATTACTGCATAGGATACTTCACTCCCCATTGGATTTCGGCTTTCATTATGCCTTGATGGTCTACTTATGTAACTTCATCTTTTTTAATTTACTACTATAATTTCGAGTTAAGGCTTATTTGACATGACACAAACAACACACTAACCTGTTTTCCCAACCCTACTTCTCCCTACATCTAGATGTTACTTTCAAACCCATTTTCCTTTTTGCTCTTTATTTTCCCAATAGGATAATGTATGACTAGGGTTTTAGAAGCCTACCTTTTTTTCATTCTAATTCCATCCCCAAAATTGTCTGGGCAGACTAGTTGTTGTTCAGAAATGGTCCATAGGTAGAAAATAGATAGATGTAAGAAGACAAGGCCACAAGCTTCTTGTTTTATGGGCTCCCTGACCCAAAGTGGGACAATAAACATACTTCTCTCATCTACTTCAAACCAAGCAAATAAATGACCTCTATTTTCTTAACATCTTGCTATTCTCCCTTTGTCTCTACAACTTTGGTCCCACCATATCCATTACACCTCGATCTGAAACCCTCATTTTATTTACCAAAGAATACATGCAATAAAAAATGTGAAAGCTAGTTCAATTTGGGTTGCCTATAAGATAAGTTGGAAAAGGATATGTCCCAGCAAATACAGAAGAATAAACAATATAATAATTCATTCAATTATAATGAACTACAAAATCTGAAATTGAAAATAAAAATTCACGGTAAAAGAACCAACCAAGACACTGATCCTCACAATTGGGATGAACATATAAAAAATGCAACAATTTTGAAGCTATATAACAGATAGGTCTTAGCTTACAATAGGGTAGATGCATTCAAGGTAAATCTTATTACCTTGGCAAATGAAGGCCTACAACAAGATTGGAGATGAGGGCATCTCTGTCTTTAATGAGGACATAGGAATTATTTGTTCGACTATTTAAGAGAACCCCAAAGCAGTGAAGCTGCACTTACAAAGACCACACAATGAAAAGGATTAAAAAAAAATTGTGAAGGTATTCAAGAACATTACTAGAAGATGAAAACCTTGCTTTGAACAAATAAGCAACTGCGTTTTTTTTAATTGCCATACAATTACTCTAAGCATTGCATCCTTGTATATTCCTAAGCTTAGACTACATGTAAAGATAACTAAGGTCGAACTGATGTACTCATGTGTCTTTAAACTTCTGAAGTTTGTTTTCCTAAGGCCATTCAAAATATTTAATCAAGCATAAAAAACTGTCATCATAAGTGCTTCCGGTATATAAGGCTTAAGAATTATGTTTATCTCAACTGCATATTATTCAAGCCAAAGAAGATATAAAAATCAAAGTATTTTAGAAAGTAGTTTTGGTGCTCTCTATGTTGATTGGGAAGAAGGTTGAGCTGTGTATATGATTTAATTCATATCGTAAGGATTATATGACCAAATAAGCAACTAAAGCTTCTGCTCTCAAAGAAGAAAATCAAGTTTGATTGAATCAACCTATTCTACAACCAAACTAATTATGCTTTGCTAGCTAGCTGGAAAAATTCAGCAAAATAAGAATTAATATACAGTAAACTATAGTTTCTGAATATTATCAGCAACCAAACACAAATTCATACGATAGTGAACCAGTCACACAATCTAAGTAGCAATTGATGAAAATTACGAAAATGCAAATTACACAAATTCATCGCTTGAGGTGCATAGAGTGGTAATTACATCGATAATTTGGCACGCAATAGGTATTTCTCAATTGTGTGAAAGCTAATTATGGTTTCAAGTAATGAGGAACAGAATTGAAATATACCTAGAATAAAAAAAACTTTTAGATATATTTTTCAAATACTAGTTCTTTTCTCTATAATTTTTAATTTAATGGAAATTGCATAAGTCTCAGTACATGTGAACTGCATTAGCATGTTCCCATGACAATACAAATGATTTTAACAGCACTTCACTTTTTCAATATTTCATTTTTCTTTTTATTTAATTTCTAAATTTCTAGTATCATGATGTTCTTTAAATTCTAGTCTCATCACCAGGATAACACACTTGGTCAAAATTGACATTTTTTGTTCTATTAAACTATATAGCTGTATAGACACAATAAAAAAAAGTGTATTAAACAGCACCAAGATGTAGATTCAAGTGATAGACACCAGAATCTAAAGATTACCTTATAAAGCATAGATGTTGAATCAAGTGAACTATAACGAAGACCCATGTTGCTGCAAACCTCAAATTCTCATCATCATGAAAAATAAAAAAACAAAAGGCATGTGAAACGTACCTAAGCTGTAAGAGAGAACAATTAATATTTCCAGCTTCTTTCAAGTGTTCCCTGGCAGCACTAGCTAACTTCTGTCTTTCTGACCTAGCTAGATCGACAAGATTTATTCTTCTTGTTTTAAACCTACTTATACCATCTGCCTTGCTCTAAAAGACACAAGAGTTTAACTCAGAAAACATCGATCACAATGAAATGAAACAAAACTCATGAAAAAAACAAAGATATTCAAGTACTCTGTTGTTGTTGCATGTCAATAGATTATACTCTTACGTCAAAGTTAATGAAGCAGATATAACGAGCAAAACTACTCAGAATATCAGATTGCGTAGCTGGTAAGGAGTATTCTAATAGATAGACACGGATTAATATGCCTTTAAGAGAAACACTTTATGCAATCTGTAACTCATAATTTAAAGAAAAACTAATAATTTTTAAATTGCAGCAGTTATTACCTTGCATCGAGATTCAACAACACAAGTGAAAACACTATGTGAGTGTGAGCTTTCTGCATTTATACTAGTTGCACCTGTCCTCCTGTTTGACAATCCCTGCATCATAAAAGCACTGATTATAAATTTAATGCAAGCAAAATTAACAAATCAAACATATTAAAATCAGATATTTAGGGAAGACAGGAATGTTACAAGTGAATAAACCAATTTATTTTCCCCAAAATAATATTTAAGGTCACTAAGATCATACCACTTTTTCCATAACCACCTGTTACTTTCAAAAGGCCACTAAGGCCAACACATCCATAATTGTCCACCTATGTTTACAAACTTTTTCAGGACATTCAAATCATGTAATAGACAAAAATGGTAAACTCCAAATGCAGTAGAACCTCAAAGCACAATTATAGTATTAGCTTATCATGCATAAGATGTCAGATAAACAATAAGAACAGGCTGATGCACATCATATTGTCGTATAGGGGAACAGGAATTTGATTAACTCTTTGAACTTTTGAACATTACTAATTTAGACATACATACTTTCAGAGGGGCCTTTATGGTGTCTTTGTTACATTATATTGCACAAGATTAAAACTTTTTAATATTACATGGCCCAATGCTTGGCCAAGTTACAGAGGCATTATGAAATTAATCAACCCACAATAGAGTCTCAAATGCACTAATGTGAATGGAAAGTGGGAGTTGGGACATACTGTATTAGCAAAATTAGAACTCCCATACTGTATTAGCAGTCATTAAACAACCAATGGGTAGGAGATGAATGAATTATCTGTCAAAAACACAATCCTAATATAGGGATTATTTTGACCTTACGCTTTATGCCCAATTGGTCTTCAAATCGAAATCCATCCACGTTCAATTCAACTTCCAAACCTTTGTTGATGTGATTACTACAAGTATCAAACATCTAGAAGAAATGAATGGTTAAATAGGTTAGCAAGTATGCCTTAAACCACTCTCAAAATATATACAAGTTTCCAATTATCTAACTTAGATAATACATTTGTTTTATTGTTGCAGGTTGAGCCAAAAAAATATTTCTTTAAATGTTATGATGAAGTACCTCAATATTCCATAAAGTGTTCTAAATCTCTAATTATGCTAAAAGGAAATTAATAATATCATGTTTCAGCACTCAAATTAAAGATTAAAGGTATACACTAAGTACCACGGGTTAAATGAATATACATTGTGAAATAACATATGTAGCATTAAGGAATCTACCCCATTAATGCGGTTGATATGCTTAGGTTGTCAAATAACATATAATCATCTGTATAATCAATTGTGTTCCCAGTACAATATATACGATGTCAATATATAAGAATTAACTTTAAACTGAGTTCAACTAAGCCCCTCCTTTATAAGATTAATCTTTGAGACTAATGATTTGTCAACCACTCCAGTTTGCTTCATTAATCTACAATGTACTTAATTACTATCATAAGACATTACAAATTTTCCAAAATAAGTCTAGCCATGAGAATTATAACATCCCCAAAATACCTCAAATTTAAACTGCTTAACCATAGAACCTGGAAGCAAATTGTTCCCAAAATTTGGTGATTGGATAGTGACATACTTTAAAGATCTAGGAATAATGATACATATATATATATATATATATATATATATATATATATATATATATATATATATATATATATATATATATATATATATATATATATATATATATATATATATATATATATATATATATATATCATATTACATATGAGTACAATGGCAAGATGATGTTAGAAAAAAGATTAAAACAGGTTCTAGATGCAAATATGTTAAAATCACTGGAATACCTTGACATGGAATTGAAACTGGTGCCAATTCATCTTATGGAGATATCACCAAGGTAGCCTCATAATGTGGTTGGATCTTGTCCAACTCATAGCTTTCAATCATAATATCTTGTAGAATTAGGATAACTTAAAAAAGGAGCTAATACACACCAAAAACATATTAACACTATTTAAAGAAGAGGTACTTCTTTCAAAGGGCACATAAAAGATATTCATGTGTGAACTCATACCTCAATATTAAAAGTCAATTTACCAACTGAAACGTCTATCTTGAACTTGTCTACATGTATATTCACACTCTTGCTAGTATTAAGTTTGACTATCACCCCCGTAACAAATGCAAATGGAAATCCAATTATCATAGATGCCATAGCACGCAATGGATAAAGGTGGAAAGCATGAACCAACTATGTGGAAAGTGGTCATTTTATGAGAAAAGGGGGAATATAAAAGGTTATGAAGTCTAATTAGAAATGCTAGTTAAGGGAAAAATAATAGGAGGAAGAAACTCCCTAAGAAGCATAAAAATTGCACGACAATTGATGTGAAAGGTAAATAGAATTATTAGGTAACTACTTAAACAAAAATTTTAAGCTTATAGGTTTAGGGCCAATGATAATATTTAGGCTATAAAGTCACGACATGCGTAATGCAGGTTAAAAGATGCAAAGATGATGATTTTCTAGTCTTTAATCCTATGTAGAGAGTGTATTGAGATTGAGTGGATGATATAGAGTATCATACTTAATTCTAGGAATGAGCCAATAAAATTGCTTTTTGTCTGTCTACAATACACCTAGGATGGGAAATTGTGAAATTCATTCTTATGCAATACAGGAAGCATCTTGTAATAACTTATTTGGGCTACTTATCATCCCTCATTTTGTACTATAGGCTTAAGACTAGCGAAGAATAATGTTACCCAAAGTTTCTTCAAAATAGTTTCTTCAAAATTTTGTATGAATGAGCTCTCTCAACCAAAAGATGGAAAGAATTTTATTGTGAGTTTCATGAACAGAAAAATTGATAAGCTGATTTGTTAAAAGTTTTCTGACCTAACACAGAACTCTAGGCTCAGTTTACAACTCAAGAGTCTCCAATTTCCAACCTTAGAAGATCCCTTAACTACCACCTATCTCTCACAACTCTTATAGCTTGACAGAGGCTAAAGCACAAAATTTCATTATATCAGGTTATATAATCATAAAACACAAGAAACGATATCATATTATATTGTAACGAACAAAAAGAGCTAAGAATCTTTTGTATCACTTACAAGGTGAAATGAAAACTTATACATCCCAAAGATTCGAAAGAAGTTTGGTAACTTGCACCCAAATTAAAATATATATAAACCTTGATACATGTTCGTAGAAGTTGGTGGTACTCCAGCTGCGTAGATGTTGATACCCTTTTGAAGATTCTTCCTTTCACCTATGAATCCGACTTCCATGATCATCTCTAAATTATTCTTAACAATGTGCTTATGGTCCAACTTCTTTGAAGCACTAGAAGAAACAACATTGGCAGGCCGAACAACAGCCACAATTTCTCTAGGAGGAACTTCTCCATCTTTAGCACTGAAAGGTAATGCCTGAAACAGAAACTAATTAGTTGTGATTAAATATCTTGATAGAAGAGAAAAGAAAGGGATTGAATTTTTGTTCCTTAAGCTAAGTGCCAAAAAAAAAGGGATAATATTTTTACATATATAAAAGATGTGACATTCTATATTTATGAATTTCTAGATAACTTAATCATTGTTCTCATCCTTGATAAGCCAAAATAAGAGAAGTTTGATGAATACAGACCTCATCAACTAAGTTTTGACATTGTGTTACATTCAACAAGTCAATCAAAGCAGGAGTTTTCTGATGTTGCTTCTCTAGTTGCAATTCCCAATCAATATTGTCAATAAATACACACTAATGCCAATGACAAAAAAAATAATAAATACCTACTCTCAATTAAAATTTGCAAAAATCAAAGAAATAGAAATGCACGCAGCAATAAAGAGAAAATTGAAACTAAATGGAAAACCTTTCCAAAATCAATTATGCCAATAGGTGACGATAAGGAGCCAAAAATATCCAAGCTGACAGTCCCATTGTTCTCCACAAGGACACATCCTTCCTTATCCATGAGATCTATTGGCCTTTCAGACCATAAAAGATATTAGACATCACATGTTTATGAAACAAAAAATAGAAGGATTATATTTATACACTAAAAATAGAACTTTTAGAGCCACAAATGTGTAAGATAGCGTACCTGCATATGATTCAATCATCACCTATTAGAAATGTACAAAAGGGAGGGTGAAATTTATCAAATTTGCAAGAAGATTAAATTACATAAACATGTAAATAATACGTTTGTTCTGTTACAAATGATAAAAAGTAAACTAATAGTCATGTTCTATAAGTCTTAAGAGTCTTAAAACCATTGCCTACCAACAGCATCCCCTTGAAGACCTTCAATTAAAAAATATTCTACTGTTGCATAAATATTTTTCTTATGAACTCTAGCACATGCTCCCTTGAAAACCTTAACTCTTTGACCTATTTTACAAGTTAAACCCTTCCTCTTTAGTACTTGGTGCACCCTTGCAACTATAGTTGAATAATATATATATATGATATGTCATTAGATAGAAACAGTAGGTAAACAAACAAATCAGCAACAAAAGAATAAAAAAGAGACCCAAGGAATTGAACAAAGTATATGAAAAGCAAACTATGCAAAATGGAAAATAATGTTATGTAAGTTAAATTCCTTATCAATCAAAGCCTACCATCATATGAAATGCCCAGTGACTTTTTGTTTTTGGGGCTAATGATAAAAATTGGTTGATCTGCTCCAAAGTTATTTTCTTCATCGTAATGATCATGCATCTCACAGCCGCTTGCCACTTGCGTTGATATTCCTTTTCCGTTGCAAAGGAGTTAATAGTTTTCCGACTAAATAAATTTTAACGTTGATATCTGCAAATTTGGAAATTATACCATTGGGAAGATAGTGTAACAATTCAAATAAACTGATTAAAACTAGCCCTATATTTACAACTTGCAAATAAGAATTACCTTTGTCTTCCTTACAAGTAATAAACGGATTCTGGTGTGCTAAATCACTCTACTAAATCATCATCATTTGACCAAAAAAAAAAAAATCAACAAAAAAATATTATACAATTACTTCACCGCATCCACAAATTGAATTTAGAATTATTTTAGTTTAGTTGCAATGTCTGTAACCATCTTTGAAAATCTTGGTGAAAGAGAATTGAACATTGTAGGCATATGTTGAGAGCAGAAACAATTAGTACTAAGAAATGTTTTTTTCCAAATTAATATTTAGAAAGAAAATTATACATTAGTTTTTAAAGATACACTAATTTGCCCCAATATATAAAATAACTTTGGTAATGAGGCCTTACAACTCACAGTCAAACAAAACCGTAAAAAAGACAGGTTGCAGCATGAGATGGTACAAACACACGGAAATTTCACTACATTCCTTACATTAGAAGGTGTCGGATAAAAACTAGCATCAGTATCTACAACCAAACAGATTTTGTAATACATGTCTTATATGAGAGGAAAACAAATCACAACCTAGTGAGTGGAAAGTAAATGGATAATAGTGACATAAAAAATATTCAATTACCCTACCAATGAAGCATTTTGCTCTTGAGCAACATCTCTTCAGTAGGTGATTCTTATCTCCCTTTTTCTACCTCAAATCCATAAAAGGAAGCCATGTGGGGTGTAAATCAGAAATGTGAAAAATTACCTTGGGAATTTACATTAAGTGGCAGATGATACATACAACAATTTTATCCAAGCATGACTAGACATATAAAGAAATGAAAGCATTAGTAAAAGCTTGCAAAATTTCACTACTTAAATTTACAACTTATATACTATTATGTTGTAATATGGTTAGATGTAGAGCTTGAAAAATATTATTGGACCCTTACATAAGCTTTTAGGTCACGTTGTAACTTAGGCATTAGATAGGACCTTTACATAAGCTTTAAGGTCACACGATAACTTAAATGGCATTAGAGTGAAGTTAAAATGATCTTGTCTTTGGATCCTCCTAATAATTTAATTATGATTAGTCCTGCTTATGATTATGATTGTATTTGTACTTATGTTGGTCCAAACATAAGTGCATGTGGTTGGACACAGTAGAGCTTTAATACTATAGTACAGCTCTTACCTATAAGTTTAAATTTTTATGTAAAGTTGTAAATATACAAGAATCAGAACCAAGTTGAACAAGTACTCTTGTGTTTGAATCCTCCTATCCTAATAATCATGTCTAACGTTATAATTGGTTCTGCTAATGTTTGATCCACATGCAAGTGCAGGTGCACTTTTAAATCCTAAATGGGCTCTTACTTAGCAAATTAAACTTTTGATAACAAAAACCAAGTAACTCTAGCTTCTCCTAAACATTGACCAAATTGTGGATGTATGTCCATGTAGGGTTGAATTTGAGGTGAGTCATTATGTGATTAAAACCATTCTTTTGAATTCGTAGGATTTAAAACTTACCCAGCGAGCATCTGGAATAAGACAACCAAGATGACGGATGGCAACACAACTGAAAATTTCATAGTTTTCAGGCACTCCACATCCTTTAGAACTTAACTTCTTATAATCATTTTAATGCTCTCTCCCCCCTGTATTAAACAATTTCAGAATTTATCTAGCATGCAGAATATGCTCTGTATGGCACATACCTTCGTAACTGAAAAATAAACACATTTTAAGCGTGCATTTGCTTCTTGAGATGTCCATGAACCTGACAGATACCAATTCTTAAGATATTAAAATCTACCAAAGATTGCATTTTGATGACAATGATATGCCATTGAAAATCAATGACAAAAGAACTGCAATTGCTACCAGGACTTTTGGCTGTAGAACAACTAAGTTTAAGGGAAAAGTTAAGCTATAAAACAAACTCAGGACCATTGCATGAATGCAGGTTCGTTATTGCAACCTCCCTACTTGCAATTTCAACTAAGTCAACACCATTAACCTGCAAAGACGAAGTTCCTTTTTGTTATTTTCTTTAATTAATTTAAGAACCATAAGAAAGAATTCTATTAATAAAATAAATAGAGACAAAGCTGCATTTCAATCTCCATGATTTCTGTAATTCCTTCTCATGACTTGTAAAATTTGCTTTAAAAAATCCCAAGTACTTTGGTGTATGTATACCAATCACTTGAAGTATTGGGAAGAAATTCAGCAGGTAAAATAACAGTAACAAGTTAAACTTGGAGCACAATTGGTGTGGTGGTCTTCCCCGTCTTAGATACTTCATCGCAATACACATCAACAAGGATAATATATGAGACATAATAATTATTAATATCTGAAAAGATTTGCATATTGACAATGTGTACAATCAAATTAATTTTGTATGGTCAACCGAATTGTCATTATAATGAATTAAAAAAAAAAAAAGCTTTTTACACAGAAAAGAAGAAAGAAAAGAGCTGGACAAGTAAAAAATGAGAAATGACAATAGAAAAAAACAGAAAACATAGAAACATTCTTATCATTAAAATCAAACATTCAGGGGAGAGACGAATTTTACAAGTGAATAATCCAATTTATTTTCCCCAAAATAACTACTAACTATGATCCAGAAGTAGTACATAAAAACAAAACAAAATGAATTTCATGTACGGTCACAGTCTCATCTGACCGGAGGCACGACTGGGGATCACAAAGCACCCACTCTCGTGACTCTACTCGTCACTCACAGGTTCCCCATCGCACAACGTACTCTATTCTCTTCTATAGCACTTTTTTTTCTCTTCTAGTGCTCAATCTCTCTTTCTCTTTACTATCAGAGTGTTCTCATTCTCTTTACTCTTAAGAGTTGCTATTCTCAACCTTCTCTACTCTTTCTCACTCAAACTATTATTCATAGTATAGCTTATACTCAAAATTCTCTACTCTTAAGCTAGTACTCATAAGGTAGCTCATACTCAACATTCTCTATTCTTTCTCAAACTACTTCTCAATGCACAATTAATGCATATGGATGGTTCATACTCATTAATGCGCTTATGAAATGCCAAATGCAATATTGCTCCAAAATCATCATTCTGCACAAGTCACACTAAAAAGGGCATAACTTGCGTTATACACCTCGGATTGCTACGGTTTTAGTCTCGTTTTAAACTTTAAAAACAGGGCTACAACTTTGATGTTTTGGTCTCAGCCCAGTTCAATCCGTAAAATTCCCAAAAATCACTCAGAAAGTCACGGCTGTGACAGGGCAGTTTGGTAACATGTTTTCCCATTTTGCCCTTACTCTTTCTTGAAATTTCCACCTTTATTCTTTAATTCTTTACAAACTCACCCCCATTTTACACTATTCTCCATGAAATTTCCTTACATTTTACTCCCCACTTTTCCTGCTAATTAGGGGTAGAATGGTCATTTTACCCCTATGGAGAATTCTCTAGAAACCTCAAGAACTTTTCTGCCATCTCGTCGCCACGGCAAAGAACTTTCTGTTGCCCCGACGAAACATTCCAAAACCAACACCGCCAACACAGAACCAACGTCGCCACGGCGAAGCTTCTACCTCGCCCCGGCGAAGACTGCAACTCCAAAATTTACTAAGTCTTGGTCAATTCCTGTTAGGAAACGACCCAGTTGCGCAGCAAAAAACAAAAATTTACAACCATGGATCGTTCCTTAGAACCCAAAATCAGGGCATAGAAAATTACAGTTTATATTTTTATAAGAATCTGTAGAAAAATAAATCCAAAGGTTTAGATTCATACCACGTTTGGAGGCTCCACCAATGTTGTCTCTGAACGTGTTTGCTACCGATCCAAGTATAGGATCGAACCAAGAAGTCCACACGAAGACAACCACCAAGAATCAAGGAGGGATTTGCTAGATCCTCCTTGGCCTTAAGAAATCAAGAAGAACAAAAGAAAAGTTTGATTTTCAATCAAACAGTGAAAGTGGTGTGGGAGAGTGTATAAGGGGCTGCTGTCTTTTCTTTTTCTTTTTCAAAAGGCAAAATCAATTCATTAATAAAACACACAAACACTATTCTTTTTATAGGCAAACCAAGTTGCCTTATTCCCACATGGAATGGGCTTGGGCTCCAACCCAAACACCCCATGTTGCCAAACACTCCCAAATTGGATATTTTATTTATTTCATCATTATTTCAATTAAAAATCAATTAATATATATTTAATATATATATATATATTAACATTTAACAATAATGATAATTTATTTGAATATGTGCGAACACACATTCAACGTAATTTCACTTATTTAATTTTTAACAAATTAAATAAAAAGGCTACGACCTCAAAGAAATTTAATTGCACTGTAAAATTACCAAAATACCCCTTCGCCCAAAAAGATGAAAACGCCCTTCTTTCTTCTTGGCTCTTAAATTATCTTCTATGTGTGTGACCCATAGGCTCCTCATCATACCGGTAGTGTATAGTATCGCGATTAACACCAATTAATCGTCTCACTAATACACGTACTCCAAGATTGGCCCCTAGCAAGGCATCATGGCCACCCGATAGATTGGATTCAAAGAAAGTAGCTACCTTCAACGATATGGTTACCGTACAATACGATCCTTTCATCATACGTTATCTCAACGAGACAAAGGCATAGAAATAGTGTCAACCTTCGGTTACTCGATATTATATATTCAGTTTCTAGACCAATGACCTGTATTATAATCTGGATAGAGCAACAACTCAATCCCACCTGTGGCCACGCTTTTAGTGTCATTGCCATATACCGAATTGCGCCGTGAGATAACTTCTCCGCACCTGGGAGTGATGAATCCTCTGTCAATCCACCATAGTCTTGATACACTCCTTAATACAGCCCAATCACCACCGTCATCGACTACTTTGAATAGAACTACGTTAGGCTAGTGTCAAATTGTACCAATCGGTGTACAAGGCGCTCCAGTGATCTCAAGTCTAAGGATCACATGCACCACCATTCATTAGAGGATTTGTTCCATAGACACTGGGGTTACCATCCATATGGAATCCTCGGTGGGTCGATCCAGGTGAACTTGCTGCGGTATATCCGCCTACAACAAGCACCCATGTGTTGCACCAAGTTGTCACCAAACAACCTTGACAAGTGAGACTCACCGCTTTGCCTTTCGACAGGGTCGTTCAACACTATGATAGACTTACCGTATTATCTGTGCCCTTACTTCAAAATAATACTGGGGCTACGGACGTTTCTAGAATGGCCACCATATGTGCTCATAGGGTTCTCACTATCAAGATTTGAAACACTTGATACCCTTGTCACTGTTCTACCATTCTAAGGACATATATCAATACATATTGCAATAATAATGATTTACGCGATATAGAATAAAATGCCTTTTATTATTGATTAATGAACATTATTACAAAGAGTCAATTCTACAATAATTGATTGGCTCTAGGGCATCTACTCTAACAATTCCATGGTAAACACTCAACCAAACCCAAAACATAAACTCAACCAAAGGTCAACCAAATAATAGAACAATATACAACCTCATTTAGGGGCACTTTAGTAACCCTCGGCCATACCGTAAACAGTGGCTACATATTTCAAGTGGGGTGTTACACAAGAGCAAAAGGGATACTGTCCAGTCACAAAACCTGAAGAAAAGAACAACGACATTTCTCTCTCTCTTCTAATGCAAAACAAAAGAAAGAAACTCAGCAATTTCTTGCTTTTCCACTCAGTAAAAAATCAGAAGCTTTAAAAATTACATTTTCTCAAGCTTGAGTCACTTTTCCCCCAAATTCTGTCAAAATACAAAAAAGATAATATCAAATAACCACTGAAAAGAAGAAGATTAAAACAATTACTTGAACACTTGAGTCAGGGACCCAACCATTACGTTCTCGGGAAGTGTATGAGTGGCGAGCTTGCGCTTGAGTGGATTGGGCGGGCGTGGGGGCAGCAGACTCTTAATTTTGGAAGATGTCGGAGAAGGAGGAAGAAGTGAGTTCAGATAATCTGGCCTTTTAAAAAATTCTATCATAAATAAAAATATTAATTATAGGTTTTTTGTGCAGTAGAACTTAATCAGCTCCAAACTACGGCTTGCTTTGAAAGAACTCTACCTTTGTGATTCAATAAAGAAATACATAAATTTGAGATGGAAAAAAGAAACGTAAGTTGTCTAAACAAATGTAGAATTTATCAAACTCGTTAAAATCTTGATTGTAATAGAGATAATTTTCTCTTCTTGAAGGCAGCACAAATAGTCAGATATTGATAAAATACCCAAACAGTCAAACTAATGCTAGCTCTTGCTATTTTCAATTATGAAAGTACACTCACCTGACAATCATAGTATTTCAAAAACATAGTCCGCAATATTTTCTTCCACCAAAACTTGGATCAGTTTGCCCAGAGCACCTTTCGAGGACAAAAAATGGAAGATCAAATCTAATGTGTTGAATTGGAATTGGCTGTCAGACGAAAGCAGTGGGCCTTTGATTTGAGCAATGATCGTGTAGATTGATTCTTGTATGTTTGTATGTGATTGTATGGTGGGAATTATTGGCTGTTTTGATGTTTAATGATGTGTAAATTTCCAACAATGAGAAGTAGTGCTTGAGTATGTGGTGATTTGGATGAAATATGGAAGAATTAGTGATGAAATTCTGAAGTGTTGAAAATTGTTGAAACCAGCCAGATTTAAAGCTAAAGTTAGTGAGTTTTTGCTCCAATTTTGGTGGATTTGGAGAGATGTGGAAGTGTGGTCAACCAAGTATTTGCATGTGCATATGAATTGTTTGATGAAAATTCAAAGAGAAATGCATGCATGAGTTGGTTAAATTTTATTGAAGAAATTGGTAGAGAAAGGGAAGAATTGGAGTAGAAAGGTTATGTTAGCCTTAAACAAATGTAAATTTTCGTATTCAATAGTGAATTTTGTTATTGTAACGCCCACTTTAAGGTATGTAGCTTAAATATGCTTATTTGCCCTTAGTTAAGTTTGTATGTTCGTAATATTGTTTGGTTGCCCAAAATTTAGTGAAGGATTGGCGAAGTTGGGAATTGCAGACTTCGCCATGATGAAGAAGGAAGCTTGCCGCGGCGATGTATGCTCTAGAATTTTTCGGCGAGGCAAAAAAAAATCTTTGCCGGGGCTAAGAGCTGTTTGAAATTCTTGAAAAGATTATAGAGAATTTTCTTTAGGGCCAAAGTGACCATTCTACCCCTAATTAGTAGTAAAAGTGGGGAGTGAAAAGTAAGGAAATTTCATGGAGAATGCATTGGAGATGGGGGTGTATTTGTAATGAACTAAAGGGCAAAGATTGAATTTTCAAGAAAGTGCAAGGGCAAAATGGGAAAGAATGCATGTTTATATGAGATATTAAGGGTTGAGTCACACAAACCCTCCCATTCTTTACACCCCGCACGCCACTTCTACTCTCCTATTCTCTCAACTTTTCATCAAATTTCCAAGGAAGATTAGAGGGCTTTTGGTAGAGATTTCATCCTAAGCATCAAAAGGTAAGGATTCTTGCTATAGATATGAGATTAATTTTTGTAAGTGTAGAATTCTCATAGTGTTTATGCTTAGGGTTTTAGAGAAAGAACAAGTCTACCAAAGAAAGGGTGATCTTAG
This sequence comes from Pistacia atlantica, assembly GCA_026229545.1. Taxonomy (NCBI): domain Eukaryota; kingdom Viridiplantae; phylum Streptophyta; class Magnoliopsida; order Sapindales; family Anacardiaceae; genus Pistacia; species Pistacia atlantica. The sequence continues at coordinate 92,586 of JAPEIT010000100.1, forward strand.
TGGAATTACTCAAGCACAAGGTAAGTAAATCCAACCCAAGTTATGATTCAAGAAATCAATCGTGTAGAGATTGTATATGCATGTATATGCCTTTAATTTTGAGAATTGTTGAGAAGAATGATGTTGATTGATGAGTAGATGGTTATTGATGAGTAGAAATGAGCCATGTGAAGTGGTTTTGGTAGTATGTGATTAAATGAAGTTTGGTTGAATTTAGAAAGAGTTTGAGTAGAATTTTTGAAGCATGTTTCCTAGCCAAGTTTGATCTTGTTTTAGAGGAGTTTTACTCCAATTATGGATGGTTTAAGAAAGTAGAATTATAGTTAAAATAGAATTTGAGTATGCATGTATGATGTTTGATGAAATGTCTAAGAGAATTGTATGCATGAGTAGAGAAAACTTATTTTTGTGCTACATGGCATTTTTGCATTACAGATTTGCACGTAGAAAGAATTAAAAGCATGAGCCATCCACATGCATACTTATGCATATGTATAAGAACCTAAAGAATAAAGAAATAAAAGCACTAAAGAATAAAAGAAAGAAAAGTGCTAAAAAGAAGAAAAGAAGAGGTTGTTGTGATGGGAAACCTGTGAGTGACAAGAAGAAGAAGATTCCCACATACACGCCACTTTAATTGAGTGGCCTAAGAAGAAGAAGAATTTGTACGGCCTGTAAGAGTGTATGTGGATGAGGGTTGTACCAAGAAGAAATACCTACATGCACGCCACCTTAATTGAGTGGCCTAAGAAGAAGAAAAGAATTTGTACGGTCCGTAAGAGTGCATGTAGATGAGGATTGTATTCACTCACACGGCCAGGGTTCTGAATCCATGCATAAACCTAGTCCGATCTGCAAAGAATAAGAAAGAATGAGAAATGATAAGAAAGTATAAGAAGGAATGAGCAAGCAAGAAAGAAAATAAGAGAAAATAAGAGAATAATGAAAAGAAGAAAAGAAAAGAAAAGAATAGAAAGAAATAAAAGAAAAGAAATAGAAAGAAAGAAGCATAAAACAGAGAAAGAAACAGAATAAGAAATAGAAAAGAAGAAACAAAATGCATCTCTATGCATTCATGCATTTGCATCTCATCCATGCATGTTACCATGCTTCCTATCATGGTTTGTGAGAGATAAGAAAGAAAGAAAGAAAGAACAGAGAGAATTAGAAAGAAAGAAAGTACTAAGAAAGTTGGAATGAAAGAACAATGAGAACTAGACACAACGAAAGAAAAGAGAAAGAATAAAAAGAGAATGAAGAAGAAGAAAAAGAGTAAAGTAAGAAAAGAATACAAAGAGTGAGCAACAGAGAGAAGGAAGTGTGGAATAGCAAATTTACTTACTGAGCAATTAGTGCTCACCCCGTTGTTTTTCCATGTTTTGCAGAAAATAGGTAAGAAGCGGTCGGATGGACGTCAAGAAGCGAAAAGAATTGGCATTACTATCCACCGTTATTAAAACTTTTGTATATGCTATTTTGTTATGTAAAGAATTTTATATATCAAGTAAATAAAATTTTTGAGCCCATTTACTTTTCATTTTATTGTATATACTATTTTATTATTGTATAATTTCCAAGTATACTAGTTAAGAAAGAAGGTATTACAGTTATGCCAAAATTTAGAATATTACTTGGCCATGTTAGTTCAATGAGATAAATGGCTCTTAGTGCATGATTCAAGTTACTTCAACCTTTAGTATTTCTTGAATAACACATTATATTTTAGTTATTGAATTAGAAATTGTGAAACTTATGGCCTTGGGAAAGTGTTAGAAAGGAATTGTATGTTAAATTTTACTTTGATGTGACATTGATGACAATAAAAAATGGTATATGTCATGACATATCAATACGCCATAATCAATTCTCAAGTTTGTGTACTTGAATTTAGAAAGATTATCCAAATAATGGCTTGGCCAAATGAGTATATTGTTGTTTCTTGTTTTGAGATCAATTACAAACAATATGTAATAAGTGATTTTATTACATAAAGAATATAAAAGCTTTCCCAAGTATAGATATCAAAAGAAACATTAAAGACATAGAAGTTTGGTTTTGTATTAAATACATAACCATTTTAGAAATTGATTGGTATGAGTATAGTTTTCATGCCTTATTATTTATTACAAGCTGTAGAACTGTACTAGAAGATCTTGAAAATAAGTTGTATTGGCCAAAAGTTTAGTTAAGAATATTAGAAAGAAATTAGAATTTAGCCAAAGTATATATGTTGTGCCATATGTTAGATTGAATTTACAATGATTAATATGGCAATATAGACTAATGTATAGAATGTAGCCAAAAAAAAAAAAAAAAAAGAAGAAAGAAGGGCGTGTATAACAATTGAAGTTGATGGTCATGTAAGAGAATGCAAATTTATGGCATTAAGATTTGTATTTAGAAAATTGTACAAGGCATGTTTGTTACATTAGAAAAGTATTAGAGAGTTGTTTAATGACATGGTTATGTGACATATATGTTCGAGAAAAACTAGTAGTATAATTGGGCAAGTTAGTAGACTTAATACCCAAGTTGTGACATAGATTTTTATAGAAGAAATTAGATTGCCCAAAATGTAGTATTCATTCCCAAATTGAATTATGCTGTTTTAATATATCACTAATATAATTATAGAAGAGTAGAATTTGTGAGAGCTAATGTACTTGTGTACGTGTACATTTTACATAGCATAATAGAATTGAAGAATTACAAAATTATGTAGAAATTATATAATCACGTATCTACACACGATGCATAGAATTTAGAAATAAAGAATAAAATAGAAAATGTTTAGTTTAAGCATGTTAGTAGAATAGAACTTTGGGCTTTACAGAAAAGTATAGAAATAAAAGCCTTAGAATTAATAGAATACATGCTAGAGTCAGACACGTATTTTGGGATCATGCATAGACAGCATATAAATGCATGACATAGCATAGCATATATTTCAGAAATTTTATAATTATCGGAAATGTCTAGCTAGTTATTTTGCAAATTTACAGAGAATGTTTTCAGAGGGCTGTTGCGATGGGGAACCTGTGAGCATTCGCTGCGTTAGCTAGTGGCGATAGAGATGCAGAAGCTTCCCACATGCACGCCGCCATCAGTGAGTAGCCTCAAAATAGAAAACAGAATTGTATAGTCCACTAGGATTGCATGTGGATGAGGACTGTACCCAGAAAGAATTTTAGAATACGCTCACACGGCCAGGGTTCCAAATCCATGCCTCAACCTTGTCCGATCGGCAAACTAGAACAGAAAACAGAAAGAGTTTCAGAAAGAAAGAAAAATAGAATAAGAAACAGATATCATAAAGAATTTCAGAAGGCAAGAAAAATAGAATAAGAAATAGAAAACATAAAGAATTTTAAAAAGAAGAGAAAAGAATTAGAAAAGAATTTTCAGAAAGAATACAAACATAATCATTTACATATGCATCAGACATTTCATGTGCATTGCATCTTATGCATTTATGCATAGATTAAATAGTTTATTTATTATTGCGTGTCTGATTAGCCAAGAAAAGAAAAATAAAAGCCTATGAGAATAGAAGAAAACAAAATAAGCCTCATGAGAATAGAAGAAAAGAAAATAGAAACTCATGAGAATAGAGAAGAAAAGGAAATAGAAGCCTATGAGAATAGAAAATAAATTAGAGATATACAAGAAAAGAATAGAAATTAGACACATGTTTGAAAAGAACAGAAATTAGAAATATGACAAATAGCAAGGAAACTTAGCAATTTGTTGAATAGAGAAAGAAACAACAAGTTATAATCTAGTAGATAAAAGAAATAAAATGATAAAGAATAGCACAACCCTAGAAGGATTTAGAAAGATTTGAGAAAAATAGAAGACTGCTAAATAGTACGCCTGAGAATAAAGAGAGAAAGCAAGCAGAAATTTAGAAGCAGTACTGCAAAAATAGGAACAACAGAGTCAAAACATAATTAGATTTGGTTTACTTATTGAGCATTTATAGTTCACCTCGTTGCTTTCCTTATTTTTGCAGGTATTAGATTGTAGTGGTTGGAAGACGTCAAGCTGGCGAGAGAATTGCACACACTGTCTAAGTGAAGAAATTTAATGTGGATTTATATATGTGAGAAATAATCTGTGTAATGGTATGATATATGTGACCAATAAAAAAACATGCATGTTTGTAAAAACTAAATTCAGGAAAAAAGCATTATTTCTCAAATTGGTCACATTTAAAAACAATGAAATTGTATTCCGATGCATGAAACTGCTCATTAACGGTAACTAAGTACTGGAGATGGCCCGTTTATCATATTTTTCTTGAAATGAGTGATGCATACGACCTCCATGTATGTATCCACAACTAAGCGGCATGAAGTGCTGTAAAACCAAAGTAAGGATAAGGAAGAAGGATTCCTACTAATTCAACAACATAAACTAGAGTTACCTGTGAATAGAAAAACAGAGAGGTAAAAGCTACGATGAAGAGTTACAACTCTGGTAGGGACAAGATGATAAACTATTTGAAATAATGCAATTTTTTAAACAAAGTATTGTAACAACCAGTTTGCAAAGTTGCAATTATTCACACCACTCAACAATTACTTTAAACTCGTGTAATGACATTCTCTTCTGGTTCTTTTTTAGCTGAGACAAATTTATAAGCGAAGGGGTGAATCAGTTTTGTAATACCCTTTTTTCATGAAACTTGAGTTCATGGCTTTATCCAAAGTTTTTATAAGAATCAGACAATAGTAAAATTGATTAGTAACAATTTAGTGCATATTAACATTACATATTGAGATTTAAGTGCTCTTCTTACACCCAAAATGAAATACAAGATGTAGCCTCCAAAGTTTCTTGGAAATCAAACACAACTGCTAACCTTTCTTGTAAGTTCTCCACTCAAGTGACACGCCATAGTCTAAGAGACATGACCTTTTGGAACATGCGCATCCAACTCTTTCTTAGCCAAAAATAATCATGCTTACTATTAATCCATTCTAAGATTGAAACCAAACTAAATTGAAAACTTCCTGAAACTTTGATGGTCTAAGTTTAAGGATCAACTTCCCATTTGTTTTATTTATCCAACAACATCTAGACAGGCATTCAAATGCGGGCACTTACTTTCTATCTGACAGATATTAAATGAAAGACAAATAGGTGTAAAAGAACCGACAAATTATATAACAAAGTTTTTGTGAAATTATAGGTCCTATAATAAGTTACCTAGTAGATTTTAAAATGACAATCTTTGCATGTATATATTGCAACCTACATAAGTGGCTTAACATCTGAACGGAGTTATAATGCTTGATATCCGTAAGGGCTGACCAATATGTGAAGCCTTGACCTCCCTCATAGTAAATCGTTGCCTCTTTGAAGGTTACCTTATATAAACTTCAAAGAATCAAGAATGGGAATTCAGTACCCACCAAATGTATCAAATATTTCATGTTGAGCTATACCATCTATTCTAATCTCAAGCATATAAGACATTCTTCAAGGATAATGCATTACAACTAATTAACACAAAAATCAGTTCAACTATTGTATGCCAACGTTATAACAAAATGTTTACCATTGTACTATTATTCATGTAGAAATAAATAAAAAAACAACTGAGTAATACTCAAATTTTATTAAACTGACACCTAAAAAAGAAAATAAAGAAGCAAGAATTAACATCAAATAATCAAAGAAAGAGAGGAGAATAACCTTTATCTACGTTGAAGTGAAGCAAAAAAGTAAGAGAGAAAAAGATGAGAACAGGGAGAGAAGGGTATTATTCGGTGCCAAATAATAGTATAGGAGAAAAGTATATAAACAAAACAAACTATCCACACCACCAATGAATGAATCCGTCATCATAAATAATGAAAATACCAGCACAAAAATCTCTCCTAAGACCATAAACAACTTGTTACGAAGGTAACTAGTTTGATTTAGATTTGCATAAACTGTAAAAGGTGAGGGTAAAAAATAAAAATAAAAATAAGTGAAATTCATAGGACAGATACATCCCATTAGTTAACCAAAAAAAAGGATGGAAGACAAAGCCGACTAGCAAAGTTAAGAAAATTTTAAACGAATAAGAATCCCCAATTTTTATGAAGAAATCAACATTAACCAGTCTATAACGACGAAAGAAATTGCTGAAAATGGATGTAATGACTGCTTTATACTAGGATACTCATAGAAATATATCAAGTAGAATATATTTATATTAGCAAAAGTAAATGGGCCCAAATTTTTTTTATTACATATAAACATTATTTATAGAAAACAGAGTATCATTTACAAAATGATATTAAAACATTGGACAGTATAGCTATTGCTCTTCGCTTGCCGATGTCCATCCAACCGCATTCTCACCTAGATCCTGCAACCACAAAGAAAACAACGGGGTGAGCACAACATAATGCTTAGTAAGTAAATCCTCTACTCGACTGTCCCCATAACTCTTTCTCTTAATTCTTTCCTTATACTTTTCCTCATCTCATTTATTTTCTCTTTCACACAGCTCTCTTTCTTAACTTCTGCTATATGTCACAGCCTCATCTTACCGGAGGCACGGCCGGGTGGAGTTCACACAACACCAACCCACTTTTCGTGACTTTCGGGTGGAGATCACAAAACACCAACCCGTTTTTCATAACTTTCGAGTGGAGATCACAAAGCACCAACCCGTTTTTCATAACTATCGGGTGGAGATCACAAAGCACCAACCCTTTTTTCATAACTATCGGGTGGAGATCACAAAGCACCAACCCATTTTTAGTGCTCTTCTCATTCTCTCTACTCTTAAAGTAGTTCATTCACACAGTTCTCTACTCTTTCTCAAGCTACTTCTCAATGCACAATTAATGCATATGGATGGTTCATGCTCATTAATGCACTTAGGAAATGCCAATATGCAATGTTGCAAGAATTAAGGTTCATAACTCATTCTCATACTTCTTTTAGGGATTTCATCAAACTACTCATGTGCATACAAAAACTCTTCTCTAACTACAACTCTATTTCTCTTTGTAACCATCCAACATGGGAGAGCGCTTCCTTCTATGGACATGGTTCCTATCATAGAAGAACACTCCCAAAATATCTACTCAATCACCTCCAACTTCATCTCAAACTCATCACACATCAACACTTCTCATAAAGGAAATATATACAACAAACACAACATGAATACTCATCTCAGCTCAATTTCTCAACAAGTAGACATATATCTCTAATCATATATACATGCATAAAGAAATCTCTACTCAAGGATTTCTTAAACTTTAGCTTGAGTTGGATTTACTTACCTTGTGATGGTGTGATTCCACTAACACTTCTCTTTTCCTTTGGTAGATGTCTTTTCTCTACACCTTTAAACAATAACACATTAAGACCTCAACACCTTTATAGGTAAATTTCACATCTAGAGTAAGGATTCTTACCTTAGGATGCCTTAGATCAATTCTCTACCAAGATCCAACTAAAAACCCTCAAAAATCCTTGAAAGCTTGAAGGAAGAATTGAGAGGAAATGGAGAATGGAAGAGGCGGTGGAAGAAGAATGGATGAAGGGTTTATGAAGCTTATCTCCTTTTAAGCTCAAACTTTCTTCATTCATTCCCATATTGCCCTTGCTCTTTCTTCAAAATCCCATCTTTGTCCTTTCAATCATTACAATCACACCCCCACTCTAACATATTCTCCATAAAATTCTTTTACATTTTACTCCCCACTTTTCCTGCTAACTAAGGGTAGAAAGGTCATTTTGCCCCTATGGAAAAAATTCCCTAGAAACCTCAATACACATTTTATTCGGCTCTTCGCCGCGGTGAAGACTCTTTCTTTGCCCTGACGAAAAATTACAAAACCTACCTCTTTAGTTGCAAAACCTTGTCGCCACGGCAAAGATTATTCTTCGCCTCGGCGAAGTCTGTAACACCAAGATTTCGCCAAGTCTTTACAATTTCAGGGCAACCAAACAATATTAACAATATACCATCTCAAATAAGAGCAAAACAATAAACATTAGCAATGTACCTCAAGTAGGGCATTACAATGGAACATGTATCAATTTATAAATTTCAACCAACATAACCAAACAAGAGTAGACTACCAATTAATTAAAAGCAAGAAAAGGGGAAACGAATCATTTCAATGGTTAACTTACAGTGAAAATTTTCCATCAACCAAATTGAAGCATCCTATTTCATATGTCGTCGCAAGTGCTTTCTAAACTATAGTTCTACCATCATTCCACCACTCATTAATCCTAGGGTTAAAATGATGACAATTCAAAACATAAGAGCACTAAGAGTTATAATAAAGGAGTGAGCCACATGAGCAAAATAATTTAGCAAATTAAAATTTTGCTGATAAATAGTTTGACTCTCTAAATCGAGTAAAATTCTCTAAAGTTTGACTACTAAAAGTCTGAACAACCTAACCGCTGAGTCTATCTTGTTCCTCTAACTGGCCCATCTCCTGTACTGTATTCAAAAATTAAAAAGGTGTACTTTACAAAGAAGGGAAGATATATCACAACATAAGGCGATAAAAGAAGCCCCTCTTACAAACATTAAATTAACAAATTATTGTAGAAGAAAAGATATATCATATCAAGTCCAATGAAACTAGAGATCCTGTAATTAGTTACCTGTAGATTTAAATAGAAATGGATTAAATGTTGTCATATAATTACTTAAATAGCCTAAAAGGAAATGAGACATCCGGTGTGAATCTAACTATCAGTAGAAGTTCAGCATTAAGACAAAATATTAAAACGAAGACTCTAGTTTGGTTCTCATAATATGAAGAAACTAGGCCACCTAATCTGTCATTAAAAATTAAAACATATTCAACTCAAATCATATAAAACTAGGTGCCAACGACAACTAGAATCAACATTCCAGATCAAGAAAGATATATATATCACTCTAAGGAGTTTATGCCTCAAATTATACACAACAATCTTTTATTCAAATAATTCATAAGTGTCTGTGTGTGCCATGGGAAGCAATTTAGATAGGAAAAACAATAAATAACACAAGGTTAGAAAGAAAATAAAAGCAAACCATTAATTCGTAGACGATGCAGATCACCAAGATTAATGTCCCTTAACTCAAAAGCCCTCTAATATGAAGTAGCAATGTTTACATAAAGTTTTTTGAATGCATCAAACATCCCTCCATGCCCCTAGCTTCTAGAGTTATCAACGCAACTGGAAAATTAGCATTCAAAAAATTCATAATATTCTTAATGACACCAAATTTATTGCTTGACAATTTCAAACCGAAAGACAAATAAATAGAATAGTGGTAAGCCCTAGATATGAAGTTTTTAACTTAAACTTTTTAATTCAGCTTTCATACTAATCTAAGAATTCTTGTCCTTCAGCAGCTTCCCAGATTACAAATTACAGTAAAAATCTACAAGGTAAAACATAATAAGATATTCTAAGCATTATAAGAAGAAAAGTCCTGAGCTTTCATTGTTGCTTGACAAATGGCTTCATGCTTATATTTCGACAAAAAATTATACTAAAGCATTGAGAAAACGAAGCATAAACAAGTGAAATACAAAAGAGAAAATAATTACAAGAACAAAATACGAGACAAAGAAATACTACCACTAAACTTCTTGAAAGCACAAAAAAATAACATGAACACAACAGCAGAGGGATGAATGAAAAACTTATAAGATGAACAGAACATGATTCTGACCATATTTTGGGCATATGAATCATTAACAGACAACGAATGGTATCCATAAGCATCCTAATTAACCAATTTCTACTCTTCTGCCTTCTTTCCTATAGCCTTAAGTTTGAAATTAGTAAAACCCCATATAAGATTAAAAGAAAAAGATCAACATCTTTCTCACAATGTTAGGTTGAGAAAGAAATTTGAAGCCCAACAGTAAAAATTCCATTAGTGTGAAGAGTGAAAACTTGGTTAGTAGAGAATTTCATAAAGTTCATAGTATCAACAGCCATGAAAATCAAAAGCACTTCCCCAAATCTTGTAGAGATCATAAAAGTAAAAGCAATATTTCCATAAGCTTCAGAATTAAGTGTCCTGGTAAATGATGCAACATTGTGTGAAGAAATACTTTGTTTTATTACATATTTCACAATGAAATGTACAAGGAATTTATAGCAAAAAACAAAAAACTAATCTAGGAAATAAATTGTTACATTCCTATTATAACTTATCTAATTCTTAATAGCTTTGATCCTAACCTAATATAGAAGATAGTCTTTAATGAGAATAATCCTATTTCCTATTTGACCAAGCTTGTTACACCAAGCTTGTTACAAATAAAATCAACACGAGAACCCTTGAGAGACTTAGTGAGGATGTCTGCTAACTGGTCATTGGAACTGACATAACTAGTTTGTAATGACTTCTTTCTACTAATATGCTCATAAAATATACTTAATAAAAATACATATATATTGACTAAAAAGTAGTTGGGCCCAAGTTTTTTCTTTACTTAATATATACATTCTTTACACAGACAAAAAATAACATATACAAAAAACTATGAAAATGGTGGGACAGTAGCCATGTCATCTGCCGCGCATGCCATCCGACCGCATCCTCACCTCTTTATTTCCTGCAAAAACATAGAAAGCAATGGGGTGAGCACAAAAATGCTCAGTAAGTAAATCCTCTACGCCGCTATCCCCATGCATCACTCTTTGATTCTTTCCTTATTCTACTCTTTCTCTTCTTTTTCTTTTTCTATTTCTTACTCTCACTGTTCTTTTCTTTCTTTCTACTTCTCCTCTATTCTTTCTTTCTTATTCTTTCTATTCTTCCTAACCATGATGAAATTCATGGCAATGTACATGAATAAAATGCATATGCAATAATGCACAAAAATGCTTTTTCTTTCTTATCTCTATTTTCTTGTTCTATTTCTTTTCTTTTCTTATTCTTTGCTGATCAGACTCGGTTGATGTATGGATTCAGAACCTTGGCCATGTGAGTGAGTACAGTCCTCATCTACATGCACTCTTGTGGACCGTACAAATTCTTCTTTCTTCTTAGGCCACTCAATTAAGGTGACGTGCTTCTTGGTACAACCCTCATCCACATACACTCTTACAGGTTGTACAATTCTTCTTCTTCTTCTTATGCCACCCAATTAAGGTGACGTGTATGTGGGAATTTCTTCTTAACACTCACGGTTCCCCATCACACCAACCTATTCTTTACTTTTCTTTAACACTCTTTAATTCTTTAATGCTTATTCTTCCTTTCTTTTTATTCTTAGAGTGTTTTATTCTTTCTTTCTTTATTCTTTATTCTTTATTCTTTAGTCTTTAGTCTTTAGTCTTTATTCTTTCTTATGTTTCTACACATACACAATTATATACATATGGATGGCACATGTTTAAAATTTCTTACTTAAATGTGCTTATGAAATGCATAAATGCAATGTTGCATCAAAGATAGTCATTCTGCACAGGTCTTATTCAAGAAGGCATAACTTGAGTTATACACATCGGATTGCTACGATTTTTGTCTCGTTTTAAAGCTTAGAGACAGGGCTATAACTTTTATGTTTCGGTCTAAACCCAGTTCAATTTGAAAGATGCCCAAAAATCACTAAGAAGGTCACAGCTGTGACAGGGCAGTTTGGTAATATGTTTTCATTTAGGTATTTCATCAAATAATAGTTGTGCATAAACAAACCCTAATTTAATTATCATTCAATTGGTTTCTTAAATCATCCAAATTGAGAGAAAAACTCTCCCATATTACCACCACACCTACACAGCACAAACACTCCCAAAAGATTTCTCCAATTCTTCCACTTTCAACCCATCATCAAACCATCACATACACTCCTCATATTCAACTATATCCAACAACAAGCATAAATAATCATCCATCTCCTCTCAATTTCTCAGTAATCATAACATTTATATATTTAAAAGAAATCTCTACTCACTTGATTTTCTTAAACTTTAACTTGAGTTGGATTTTGAGTGGAATTTACTTACCTTTTGCTTGAGTAGTCTCTCCTAAGCTCTCTACTCTTGTTGGATTCAAATCTTCTCTTAACCCTAAGCATAAACTTCATAAGAACTCAACTTTTACACAAATAAAACATAGATAAAGAGCATGAATCCTTACCTTTTGATGCCTTGAATCAACACCCTATGAAAATCTACTCAAAAGCCCTCAAATTCCTTGGAGAAGTGAATGAAAATTTGAGAGAAAAAGGAGGAGGATTGTGGGAGTGGTATGAACGAAATTTTAGTTTATAAACTCACTTTCCCATTTTTCCCTTACTCTTTCTTAGAAATTCCCTTTTTGTCCCTTAGAAAGAAATTTCATCTTTGTCCCTTAGTCAGTTTTACCAAAATGCCCTCACTTTTATTGTATTCTCTATGATTTTCTATCTCTTTTCACTCCCCACAAAATCAACTAGTTTTGAGTGAAAAGACTATTTTACCCTTAATGCAAGTTTAAGGCATTTTCTTCATATTCTCTTAAAATAATTCTAACAAAATTTAACTAAGGGTTATACAACATAATTTAAATCATGTACCTCAATGTTGGGTGTTACAATTCCTTCCCCCCCCCTAAAAAGAATTTCGTCCCCGAAATTCAAGCGAACAACTCTGAGTAACGGTTCTGCATGTCTTGTTCTGTCTCCCATGTAGCTTCTTCAACTTTATGATTTCTCCAGAGGACTTTCGCTAAAGGGATACTCTTGTTCTGGAGCTCTTTAATTTTTCTGTCTAAAATCTGCACTGGTTGCTCCTCATACACAAGATTCTCTTCCAAGTCTACGTCCTCTATGCTCAGAATGTGGGAGGGATTACTTGCATACTTTCGAAGCATCGAGACATGAAATACATTGTGAACTCTGTCTATATTGGGTGATAGTGCTAATCTATAGGCCACCTTTCCTACTCGCTGTAATACCTCAAATGGACCAATGAATCTCAGTGCTAACTTTCCTTTATTACCAAAACGCATCACCCGTTTGTAGGGGGAGACTTTCAGAAAAACTTTGTCACCCACTTCAAACTCAACTTCTTTTCTCTTCAGATCAACATAACTTTTTTACCTATCTTGGGCTTTTTTCATTCTACTTCTGATCAGCTTTACATCTTCTATCATTTTCTAAGTCATTTCTGGCCCAAGAGCTATATTCAACTCATCTCTCTTTCCCATCTCATCCCAATGCAGTGGAGATCTACACCGTCTACCATACAAAGCCTCATAAGGAGCCATTTTAATTGTAGACTAGTAGCTGTTATTATAAGCAAACTCTACCAAGGGTAACATCTCATGCCAGGATACCTTATAATCCATACAGCATGCTCTCAATATGTCCTCAAGTACTTGATTTGTTCTCTCTGTCTGTCCATCTGTTTGAGGATGATAGGTAGTACTAAAGGCCAATCGGGTACCTAAGTTCCTCTGCAAACTCATCCAGAAAGCTGAGACAAATCTAGAATCTCTGTCTGATACTATTGTCTTGGGTACACCATGAAGTCTCACTATCTCCTTAATATACATCTGAGCCAACTGATCCGAAGTGGTACTTTCCTTGACTGGAAGAAAATGGGCTGATTTAGTCAATCTGTCTACTATGACCCATATAGCATTATATCCTTTCTGCACTCTACGGAGACCTGTAATAAAATCCATCGAGATACTCTCCCATTTCCATTCAGGACTACTAAGTGGCTGAAGCAACCCTGATGGCCTTTGGTGTTCTGCTTTCACTTGTTGACAAGTCAGACATTTAGTTACAAACTCTGCAATATCATTCTTCATCCCTGGCCACCAATAACCTTTCTTTAAATCTTGATACATCTTGGTTGCTCCAGGATGAGCAGTGTACGATGTCTCATGAGCTTTTGTAAGGATTCTCTTTCTCAAATCATCATCCTGAGGAATACACAACCGACTCCTAAAATAGAGAACATTATCCCATAATCAAAACTCTGATATCTTGACCTCATGCACTTGCTGAACTATTTTCTGACACCACTCATCATTTAATTGCTTTTCTTTAATTTCTTCCAGTAAGGTAGACTGAACCTCTAACTTGGCAATCCGTCCTGGTATGACCTCAATCTACTCTTTACACAACTCTTCTATAATTCTTTCTGTCTTGTGAGTCGGGACAAATAAGCTTTCCTGCTCAGAGCATTGGCTACTACATTAGCTTTCCCCAGCTGATATTTAATCTCACACTCATAATCTTAAACCAGCTCTAACCATCTTCTTTGTCTCATATTCAACTCCTTCTGAGTAAAGAAATAATTTAAACTCTTATGGTCAGTGTAGATATTACTCTTGGCACCTAAAGATAATGCCTCCAAATCTTCAAGGCAAAGACTATCGCTGCCAACTCTAAATCATGTGTAGGGTATCTTGTCTCGTACTCTTTCAGTTGACGAGAAGCATAAGCTATAACCCTACCTAACTGCATCAATACGGCGCCAAGTCCCTACAGAGAGGCATCTGTATAAATGTCATAATCTACACCCTCCTGTGGTAACACTAACACTGGAACTATCGTTAATCTTTTCTTCAACTCTTGAAAACTCTCCTCACAGGCAACTGACCATGTAAAAGGAATTCTCTGTTTGGTAAGAGCTGTCAATGGCTTAGCTAACTAGGCAAACCCTACCACGAACCGGCGGTAGTAACCTGCTAGTCCCAAGAAACTCCTCACTTCTTTTACTGTCTTCGACCTTTGCCATTCTAGGATTGCCTGTACTTTGATCCACTGAAATCCCCTTACTAGAAACATCACATGATCAAGCCAGAACTCACATTTAGAAAACTTGGCATACAACTTCTTTTCTCTCAGCCGTTGTAGCATAAATCTTAAGTGTTCCTCATGCTTTTCTCTTGACTTCGAATAAATCAGGATGTCATCAATAAATACCACTATAAACCGATCTAGAAAATCATGGAACACCCTGTTCATTAAGTCCATAAAAACTGCTGGGGCATTAGTTAACCCAAAAGGCATCACCACAAATTCATAATGCCCATATCTTGTTTGGAAGGCGGTCTTAGCTATATCTTCTTCTGCCACCTTTACCTAATGATAACTCGATCTCAAATCAATCTTGGAAAATACTGCTGCATTCTTTAACTTATCAAAAAGGTCATCTATTCGAGTTAATGGGTATTTATTCTTCACTGTCACTTTATTCAATTCTCTGTAATCAATACACATCCGTAATGACCCGTCTTTCTTCTTTACAAACAAGATTGGAGCTCCCCATGGAGAATGACTTGGTCGGATAAAACCTTTATCTAGGAGTTCTTAAAGTTGTTTTTTCAATTCCTGAAGCTAGGCTGGGGCCATTCGATAAGGGGCTTTAGAAATCGGCGCTGTCCTTGGTGCCAACTCAATACTAAACTCAACTTCTCTTTCTGGAGGAAAACCCGGTAAGTCTTTCGAAAATACATCTGGAAATTCCCGCACTACTGGCACACTTTGCAATTCCGGTTGTGGGGCATCTCTACTTTGCACCACATGAGCTATATACCCTGAACACCCTTTTCTTAACATCTTTCTAGCCTTCATACTACTAATCAACATACTCAATTGATGGCCCTCTCCGAAACTAAACTAATCTCCATTATCAAGATTAAATCTCACTTTCTTCTTTCGACACTCAATTTCTACTCCATACCTCCCTAGGAAATCCATACCCAAATCACATCAAGGTTGGGCATATCAAACACTATTAAATCAACTGCTAACTTCCGACCATGGATCACCACGGACTCTCCTGACATCATCTCATGGGTCACAACACTAACCCCATCAGGTAACTCTATCTTAATGGGTTGGCTCACTCTGGTAGGTTTCAAACCTAATCTTTCTATCATCCCATAAGATATAAATGAATGAGTAGCTCCAGAATCAATTAAAGCATAAAGAGGAACTGCATGAAATAATAACTGACCCGTAACAACTAATGGACTGGCTTATGCTTCACCCTACGCTGCTGTAAATACTTTGGCATTAGTGCCTCTAGAGGTCTGTGCTGCAGATGGAAGGGAAGCTTTACAATCTTTCTTTAGATGCCTTGGTTGCCGGCATCGATAAAAAATATTATGGCCTAACTCTTTTAGACACTCTCCTGGATGAGTCCTCCCATATAGGACATGGGGGAAACTCCACTGTTCTCGGCCATTTATTCTGCCAATCTTTCTTGTCCTTCTTCGGTTGAAACTTCCTCTTATTCTTTATTTCTTTGTTTCTTGCACTTTCAAATCTTTCTTTCTGCGTGGCGGGGGATGGTTCACTTGATCCTCCTATTGAGGAACCTATTGGGGTGATTTTGTTCTCAAATATTTCCGCCCTCAATGCTCGCCTTAAGGCCTCACTATAGGTTTGAGGGGGATCGGCACCCGTCATTATATCACAAGCTATCTTCGGCTTCAAACCATGGAAAAACTTATCTCTTCTCAATTCTGGAGTACTGACTATTCCGGGTGCAAACCTGGCAAGGGAATTAAATCTCACTGAGTACTCTTTCACTGTACTAGACCCCTGCTGTAGGCTGATAAATTCTTGAACCTTCTCATGAACTCGGTCTTCTGTTCTATACTCAACTTCAAATTCTCTTCTGAACTCACCCCAAGTCATCACAGAAACATCATGGGTGTCTTCCATTAATTCCCACCAAATTCGGGCATCACCCCGAAACAAGAACCTGGCATACCGGATCCTCTCCTTGTCTATCATAGGAAACAGTGCCGTCGTACGCTCAACGGTCTAAGCCATTCTTCTACCACTAAAGGATCTATTGTACCTTTAAATTCTGATGGCTGATGTTCACTTGGAACCCCATAAATCGGCTCAATTCGATTCTGTACTGTCAGAGGTACCGGCCTTTCTCTTTCTTCTCTAGTGGGCGATACTTGAACGGGGTTTTCAATTCTTTCTCTTTCTGGTTCGACTCTCCCCAGTCTTTCTCCTAAGACTTGCTGTACAATCCCCCAAATTCTAGCTTCATCAAGGGTAGGGGGAGTAGGTTCTGGTGGGTTGGAAGGTTCCCCTATACTCATTGTTCTCTTACTACTTGCTAAGGTTCTACCTCTACCTCTCATCTACAAAACAACCACATTTAATCAACATATGCAACACTTAAAGTAAGGAAAGAAAATTTAACTCACAGTGGTTGGCTTCGGAACATCGCGATGGTGAGAATGGCACACTGTCAAATCCCAAAATCTTTGCTCTGATACCAAAAATGTAATGACTTCTTTCTACTAATATGCTTTTTCTTTCTTATGTCTATTTTCTTGTTCTATTTTTTTTCTTTTCTTTTCTTTTCTTATTCTTTGCTGATCGGACTCGGTTGATGTATGGATTCGGAACCTTGGCCATGTGAGTGAGTACAGTCCTCATCTACATGCACTCTTGCGGACCGTACAAATTCTTCTTTCTTCTTAGGCCACTCAATTAAGGTGACGTGCACGTAGGAATTCTTCTTGGTATAACCCTCATCCACATGCACTCTTACAGGTCGTACAATTCTTCTTCTTCTTATGCCACCCAATTAAGGTGACGTGTATGTGGGAATTTCTTCTTAACACTCACGGTTCCCCATCACACTAACCTATTCTTTACTTTTCTTTAACCAAACAAGCTCACAAGTGGCTAAAGCCATTGCACGATACTCTACTTTAGTACTTGACCTTGCAACAGCCTCTTGTTTCTTACTTTTCCATGAAACTAGGTTTCCTCCAACAAGAACAAAAAAACCTGAGGTAAAACATCTATCAAATGGAGAACCTGCCCAATCAGCATATGAATATCCAACAATATGTGAATGGCCCTTATTTTCATACATTAAGCCTCTACCTGGTGCTCCCTTGATATAACTTAAAATCCAGACAACTGCATCCCAATGACTATCACATGGAGTTTGAAGGATCTGACTTACAGCACTGGCAGAAAACGAAATATCAGGTCATGTGATTGTAAGATAGTTAAGTTTTCCAACAAGTCTTCGATACCTTCCAGGATCAGCAAGAGGCTCCCCCTGTCCAAGTGAAGGTTTTAAATTAGGATCCATAGGAGAGTCTATTGGTCTGCAATCTGACATCCCTATTTCCTCTAGAATATCCAATACATACTTCCTCTGAGAAATAACAATACCAAATTTGGACTGAGCGACTTCCATGCCAAGAAAGTATTTGAGTAGCCCTAAGTCTTTTGTCCGAAAGTGTTTGAACAAGTGTTGCTTCAACTGTCCAATGTCATCTTGATCACTTCTTGTAATAACAATATAGACAACCAGATAGATACATTGCCCTAATGATGTATGTCTATAAAAAATCGAGTGATCAGACTCACATCGAATCATACCAAACTCTTGGATAACTGTACTAAATCGTCCAAACCAAGCACGAGGAGACTGTTTTAGGCCATATAGAGAACGCCGAAGTTTACATACCAAACCAAACTCCCCCTAAGCAACAAAACCAAGACGTTGCTCCATATAAATATCTTCCTAAAGTTCACCATGAAGAAAAGCATTCTTAATATCCAATTGATGCATAGGTCAGTGTCGAATGGCAGCCATAGCAAAGAACAAACGGATGGAAGACATCTTAGCAACAGGAGAAAAAGTGTCAAAATAATCTATCCCATAAATCTGAGTGTATCTCTTCGCCACCAAATGGGCTTTCAGCCGATCAACCTTACCATCTGGACCCACATTTGTAGTGTAAATCCATCGACAACCGCTAGTCGAATGGCCCAGAGGTAAGGAAACTAACTCCTAGGTATGATTATGATGCAAAGCAGACATTTCTTCAACCATTGCCTAACGCCACCGGGGGTGAGAAAGTGCCTCATGAACAGTGCAAGGAACAGAAACAGAAGAAATGGTGGATACAAAGGTATAATATGAAGGATATAAACGATGATAACTCAAAAAATTGTAGATGGGATGAGGATTGTGTGTAGACTGCATACCTTTACGAATAGCAATGGGAAATTGATCAGCTTGAGACAAGATCGTGGCATTGGAGGAATCGAGCACAGGACCTTTAGTGATAGGGGTCTTAGGAACAGCAGCAGGAACATCAGGATCACCTGTAAAAGGAACAAGATTATTGATGACAGGAAGAGTGGTATTAGTAGTAGACCGAGGTACCAAAACAATCGAAGGTGGGAAAGCAATGTATGAAATTGGTAGGACATCTACTATCGAATCAGACTCTAATGTAGGATGAGGAAAAAATGGGGAAGACTCAAAGAACGTAACATCAGTAGAGATGAAGTAGCGATGTGTGGCGGGAGAATAACACTTGTAGCCCTTCTAAAGACGTGAATACCTTAAGAAAATACACTTCATAGACTTGGTTGATAGTTTATCCCGACCAGGAGAGAAAATATGAACAAAATAGGTGCTCCCAAAGACACATGGGGGAACAGAAAATAATGGATGATCAGGGAATAATATGGAGTGTGGGACCTGGTCTTGTAAGACAAAAGAAGGCATGCAATTTATTAAGTACCAAGCGGTTAGAACAACATCAACCCAAAAACGGAAAGGGACATGGCTATGTAAAAGAAGAATGCGAGCAGTTTCAATGAGGTTCTATTTTTACGCTTAGCAATGCCATTCTGTTGGGGACTATAAGCACAAGAAGACTGATGTAGAATTCCCTAAGATGACATAAATTTAGTAAAGGAATTAGAGAAATATTCTCGAGCATTATCACTCCGTAATATACGAATGGTAGTATTATGTTGAGTCTTAATTTTAGCACAAAATGATGAAAATATGGAAAATAATTCAGAACGAGTCGTATAAGAAATAACCAAGTGCAACGGGAATAGTCATCAATAAAGGTAACAAAATATTTAAATCCCAAATTAGAGGTAACATGACAAGGACCCCACACATTTGAATGCACTAACTCAAAGGGGGACGCAACCCGTTTATTGACACGCTTTGGAAAAGACCTACGAGTATGCTTTCCAAGTTGACACGACTCACAACTCAAGGACGATAATTTAGATAGACATGGGATCATTTTCTGAAGTTTGGAAAGACTAGGATGGCCCAAACGATAATGAAGGAGATCCGGAGACTCGGCGACAGTGCATGCTGTAGATGGGATATGGAGATGATAGAGGCCATGTGACTCACGTCCTGTGCCAATCATCTGTCCTGTGTCGCGGTCCTGTATAACAATAGAGCCAGTATCAAAACGAATAGAGAAATTTAAAGAGCGTGTAAGTTTACTGATAGACACGAGATTAAAGGGACAGTAGGGAATATAAAGCACAGAGTTTAATTCTAAGGAAGGGAAGGGTTTTGCACAACCAATAGCTTGAACATCGGCTTTAGACCCATTAGCTAAAGTAACAGGGGGTAAAGATGCAGTATTTGTAATCTGAGTAAGTAAACGAGGGTTACCAGTAATATGATCTGAGGCACCTGAATCCAGGATCCAAGGTCTCAGAGCAAAAGACTGAGTAAGGCAGGCAACTGAATTACCTGTTTGAGCGACGGAGGAAATGGATGAAGAAGACTACTTACTGGCCTGATATTGTAAGTATTCATCATAATCAGTACCTGTAAGAGTTAAGGAGGGCTGAACCTGCACTGTAGAGGACTCAGAATGAAGATCAGAGTGATCAGCTTAAGCAATATTAGCAGCCCGAGTAGGTCGACCATGTAACTTAAAACATTTCTCTCTGGTATGCCCCCACCGATGACAGTAACTACACTTGGGTCGATTTCCTCTACCACCTTGGTCATCCTATTCTCTTTTAGTAAAAGCGTGGGACTGAGAAACGAGAACCGAAGAGTCACCAGGGGAATGCACTGTAGTAGGGGAGGAAACCCTAAGTAATCGGGCAAACACTTCATCAAGGGAAGGCACAATAGATCCAGCAAGGATTTGATCTTGAACAGGTGTAAGATCTGGACTTAGAGCTGCAAGTGTCAAGACCATAAAGAACTTGTCCTATTGAGCCAAATCTT
Organism: Pistacia atlantica; assembly: GCA_026229545.1. NCBI lineage: Eukaryota > Viridiplantae > Streptophyta > Magnoliopsida > Sapindales > Anacardiaceae > Pistacia > Pistacia atlantica. The sequence goes on from JAPEIT010000100.1 coordinate 113,580, forward strand.
CTGCCGTAGATTTACCAGCTGGTAACAGCAGATTGAATTATGTCTTAAGGGAGGCCATCTTACCAAGGAAGTCTGACATAATCATATCCTGTTGTTTGAGATGAACTAAGTTGAACACAACATAATATAAACGTTGAATGTCATTTGTATAGAGATGTTTAGCCTGACTCCAAATATCAACATAAGAGCGGTAAGATTTGTAAATAGGGTGAAGGGGGGGATCAATAGTTTGCCATAACATACTTCACAACAGAGCATCAATTTTAGTCCAAGAAGACTTATCTGATGTAATATCGGTAGCCTTAGTGGTCAAGTGATCCTTCAGACCTTGACCCATACACCATAATTCGAAAGAGGCAGCCCAAGATGAATAATTAGCAGTCCCAATTAATCTCTCAGTGGTGATGGGAGGGAGAGATAAAAAAGAAAAACCATTTGGATGTGACTGAGAGGCTGATTTAGGGGGATCCATGAAGAAGATCAGAGTGTCTTGCTGATAAAAAATAGAAGCTCACGCTGCCAGAAAAATAGAACGCTGGTCGGAAAAATAGATTGGTGAAGAAACTGACGGAAATTCCTTGAAGGGTTTTGCCGGCGAGGTGGAGAGGAACAAGATGTTGGTGGCGGTGAGATCACACGCTCGCCGGAAAAGCAGATCAGAGTAGAGGCTATCGGAAACTAGATCGGCGCGTGCAGCGACGACCGACAACGAAACCACTTGGGTTATGACAACGATGAGAAGACGATCAGTCTGGTATGATTAGACCAAATCCTGATCGTTGCTGGAGAGCAGTCGCCAGAGAATAGTCGCCAGAGAACAGTCGCCGGAAAAAAAAAAAAAAAAGAATTGGGACTTCAGAGACCTTGCTCTGATACCATGTGAAGAAATACTTTGTTTTATTACATATTTCACAATGAAATGTACAAGGAATTTATAGCAAAAAACAAAAAACTAATCTAGGAAGTAAATTGTTACATTTCTATTATAACTGATATAGTTTTTAATAGCTTTGATCCTAACCTAATATAGAAGATAGTCTTTAATGAGAATAATCCTATTTCCTATTTTACAATATTTTACACTTCAACACATTGAAATATTTTATAGAAGCAAAATGCTGCTCAACCGAAATTCATCCATCAAGACGATCGTTGAAAATACTTTCGTAACTCCAAAGACTCATATTTGCATGTGAAAAGCAGGTTCTATAGTTGTCCAAATCAACAAACTTCAGCGCTCAAGCTGAACATATAAATATAAATTTTAACATCATTTAGATTTGGAAGCAAACCTGTAAAATATCAAGCATATGGGTCATCCGGGCAACGAGAACACGATGCTTGGAAAAATACAACTTTTAAAATATTTGGTCCAAAATTTCAGCTTCACGATTAGCCTGATCAAGAAGTCAATTGAAACAACATTTTGGTTGGAAGTACACAATGTAACAAGAAAGTAAGGCAAATACAAATTGCAGACACATAAGTAGCAAAAGTTTTTCTTATTCCAAGCAAACAACACAAATAGACTGCAAACACCCACATCCTTTATCTACCAAATTGAGATGAAAAAAATGTTTGAACCAGGTATTCACCTTCTTCAAATGGTTTAGGCTCAATACCAGGATAGGGGTAAGAATGGTTCTATTACATAGACACAAAAACAAAATAAAAAGATTAAAAAATCAAGAGCACTGATAATCAATAAGAAGAGAAACAAGGTGCATTAAGTGAGAACAGTGATAAGAGACACGATACAATATCTACATGTTGTTCAAAATTTTAGTCAATTAATCTTTATTGATTTAATGATTAAAAACTTAAAACTTTATGCAACCGATTGCTTGTCTGTATCACATCATATTGATCTTTTAGGTTGGAACTTTGAAGTTCAAAATCAACAAATTGCCATTAAATAGTCATCCGAAAACTCCAAATTCCCATATGGAACTAAATGGTTAAGAGGAAGCATTTAGAATGAAGGTCATCATCAAGAACATAAATCTATACACAAAACTCTTCAAGAAAGAGAAAACAAGATTAGGATGAGTCCACCCGACTTCTTAGAAATAGAATTGTCTCCTCTGTAAGTGTCCAAAGAGATAAGTCCACTCTGCCCACTACAAAGCTTCTCTATCTGCTTGGGGAGTTCATTCTTACTCATAGAAAATGACCTAAAGCAAAAATGAAAACTAGAAAATTGTCATTTAAATTAAAAAAGAGAGAATATTATGTTTCATACAACATTGGAGCCCAAAAACGAAAAATTGCTTTCAAAAAGCATCATTTCCATGAACTTAAAAATTGAACCTCCCTATAGTTGATGGCACACTAAAATTTCTTATAGAAGCAAAATGCTTCTCAGCCTTAATTGATCCACAAAGACACTCAAAGGAATCTTGTCATAACTCCAGAAAATCTTCCATGGCACATGAGAAGCAAAAACTATAATTGTCAAAATCAAATGGTTTTAGCAATCAACGTGAAGACATTTTATTACTGCATAGGATACTTCACTCCCCATTGGATTTCGACTTTCATTATGCCTTGATGGTCTACTTACGTAACTTCATCTTACTTAATTTACTACTATAATTTCGCATTAAGGCTTATTTGACATGACACAAACAACACACTAACCTGTTTTCCCAACCCAACTTCTCCCTACATCTAGATGTTACTTTCAAACCCATTTTCCTCTTTGCTCTTTATTTTCCCAATAGGATAATGTATGACTAGGGTTTTAGAAGCCTATTTTTTTTCATTCTAATTCCATCCCCAAAATTGTTTGGGTAGACTAGTTGTGGTTTAGAAATGGTCCATAGGTAGAAAATAGATAGATGTAAGAAGACAAGGCCACAAGCTTCTTGTTTTATGGGCTCCATGACCCAAAGTGGGACAATAAACATACTTCTCTCATCTACTTCAAGATTGCTCCCTATCCTCTTGACACTCAAACCAAACAAATAAATGACCTCTATTTTCTTAACATCTTGCTATTCTCCCTTTGTCTCTACAACTTTGGTCCCACCATATCCATTACACCTCTCTGAAACCCTTATTTTATTTACCAAAGAATACATGCAATAAAAAATGTGAAAGCTAGTTCAATTTGGGTTGCCTATAAGATAAGTTGGAAAAGGATATGTTCCAAAGAAATACAGAAGAATAAACAATATAATAATTCATTCAATTATAATGAACTACAGAATCTGAAATTGAAAATAAAAATTCACAAGAAGAGAACTAACCAAGACACCGATCCTCACAATTGGGATGCACATATAAAAAAATGCAACAATTTTGAAGCTATATAACAGAACAATATAGTAATACATACACTGATTTTCTGATGAGTTCCATCTCTATATATTGCATCGATCATAACCAGAGAACCATGATGAGGGTTCTACGAGTTTCGATAACTCACTGTCTTTAGTATAAAATAGCTTGAATTCCTCTCTCCATTGCTGATCACCTTCGTCATGAGGCTTCTTTACATTGTACTTGGCCGCATCAGAATCATTATAAATAGGTTGTATTGCTTCTTTGGGTAGACGAGGCTTTACTATGATTTCATTAAGAGTCCTAATATCAATTTCATGTTTTTTCTTCAATTGATCAATTTGTTTGTATGCCTTTGCAGTTTCTTGTTCAGCTTCAATAGCTCGCTTCTGAAAAAAAGAAATACGGAAAAAAGTATAAAATAAAATGTATCATTTAGAAATGGAAATATAAATATAAATCCAATAATTTTCAAGTGGAAAACTGATAATAAAGTTCTGTTGGGAAGTACTTTCAAAATCTGGGAGGGCTTTCCATTTAATTAAAACTTCCCAACTCCCATTCAATAGCTTTCTTTTCTTTAATCGCTTCGTGACATTGCTAAAATCAAGTCTTCATCCGAGGCCAGTGGGTTGGACATTCAAGGTGGAGAAGTAGTCTTCCTAAGTTGGGACACATGAAAGACGTTAGAATCCAAGCGTGGATGGTAGCGCAATGTAGTACTGATCCAATTTTTTCCGTAATCACAAAAGGCCCATAGAACCGTGGACTCAACTTCTCATTGTAAAGATGGGCCAAGGAGCGAAGGTGGTAAGGCTGTAGCTTGAGCAAAACTGAATCTCCCACTTCAAAGTTGACTTCTCTCCGTTTGTCGTCTGCAAACTGTTTCATCCGATTTTGAGCCTTGACCAAATTATCTTTTAGTTCTTGAAGGATATTATTGCGGTCATGTAGTTGTCGATTGACTTCTTCAACATGGCAAGGACGTTCAGAATGTTTCAGGATGACTGGAGGGGCTCGACCATACAATGCCTTAAAGGGTGTCATGCCAATTGAGTTGCTAAACATAGTATTAAACCAAAATTCTGCCAATGGGATCCATTTGGGCAACTATCGGGGTTGAGCACTAACAAAGCAACGGAGATATGTTTCCAAACAATGGTTTACTACTTCCGACTGACCGTCTGTTTGCGAGTGATAGGCTGAACTCATATGGAGTTGGGTTCCAGACTGCTTGAACATCTCACCCAAAAAATGACTAATAAACACCCGGTCGCGATCTGAGACGATAGAACGCAGGAACCCATGTAGCCGGACAACCTCTTTAATGAATAAATGTGCAACATCTTGAGCTGTATATGGATGTTTCAGGGTGAGAGAGTGGCTATACTTGGTTAAACGGTCTATCACCACCAAAATGGTGTCAACTTGAACAGCCCTTGGTAAGCCCATGGTTTAACCATCGAAATGTCTTCCCACACCTGATTTGGAATAGGTAACGGTTGCAACAGCCCAGCCAGACTCAAAGCTTGATATTTACTTCTTTGGAAAACCTCACATGCCTCAATAAAGGTGCGTATATCTTTTTTCATACCCTCCCAATACACTACATTGGCCAAGCGTTTGTAAGTGCGGAAAAACCCTGATTGACCACCCATGGGAGACGAGTGAAACTCTTGTAATAACAATGAATATACGCCCCGTGCGTGGCACAAGCAACCTGTCATGGTACATCAACTGGTTCCCCACCAGTTTATAGGGCATTCGGCTAGACGGGTGAATCAGTAGTTCTTGCACTATTTTCCTCAACTTGGCATCTTGGTGGATCGCATTTTCCAAGTCTTCTCTACCTGCAAAACAACTTATGGATAAAGCATTAAGTTCCCCAACCTTAATTCTTCTAGAAAGTGCGTTAGCTACTTTATTCTCTTGACCCGGTTTGTATTGAATCTCAAAGCGAAGCCCCATCAATTTGATCACCCACTTTTGCTGATCCTCACTCAATAGTCTATGATCATTTAAGAAGTGTAAACTCTTCTGATCTGTCTTTATCATGAAATGTCTACCCAATAAATAATGTCTCCACTTTTGGATTGCCATGACCACAGCCATAAGCTCCCTCTCATAGATCGACTTAAGTCGGGACTATAACGACAACCTTTTGCTCAAGAATGCCAAGGGTATATTTTCTTGCATGAGAACAACCCCCAACCCATGGCCAGACGCATTTGTTTCAATAACGAATTCCTTAGAAAAATCGGGCATAGCTAAAACAGGTACTAAAGTCATAACCTGTTTCAATTCTTCGAAGGCCCTCTGTGCGTCACTGTTCCATTTGAACACATCTTTCTTTATAGTGCAGTTAGAGGAAGTTCAATCTTACCATACCCACTGACAAATCTCTGATAATACCCTGTCAAGCCTAGGAATCCCCAGAGAGCTCTTAAATTTTTTGGAACTGGCCATTGCAGAATGCTATCAATTTTGGAAGAGTCAACTACTACTTCGGTTGACGAAATGATGTGTCCTAAATACTTGAGTTCTCGCTGCCCAAAGAAACATTTTTTTGTGGTTGGCGACTAACCTGTTCTTGTACAGTGTCTGCAAGGTGATTGTTAAGTGTCGCAAGTGATCATCCATATTCGCATTGTATACTAGAATATCATCAAAAAACACCAGAATAAACTATCACAAGTATGGCCAAAAGAAAAATGTCATTCATTAGCGCTTGGAAAGTTGTTGGTGCATTGGTTAGACCGAAGGGCATGACTAGGAATTCATAATGGCCTTCATGGGTTCGAAAGGCGGTATTCGAGTATCTTCTCCTCTCATTCTGATTTGGTGGTACCCGACATCAAATCTAATTTGGAGAAGATTGTAACCCCCAACCCCCCTAATTCATCAAATAACTCATCCACTACCTGGAATTGGGAATTTGTCCAGATTGTGATTTTGTTTACCGCTCCGATAATCGCACAGAATCTCCATCCACCATCTTTTTTCTTGACTAATAACATGGGACTAGAGAATGGGCGATTTGATAATGCCGGAGGCTAACATGTCTCTTACAATTCTTCAATCTCATTTTTTTGGTAGTAGGGATAGCGATAAGGTCGAATGTTTGGTGGTTGTGCGTTGGGTAAAAGCCAAATGGTGTGTTCATGGTTCCTAATGGGATGTAGGCCTGTTAAAGGTTTAAAAACCACTTGGAACTGCTCCAAAATTTCCCTCAATCGACTGTCCACATCGTCCCCATTTTCTGGTTGTTTTTGCAAAGATCCAAATTCTACTAAATAGCCTTGCCCTTCCTTCTGAATTGTCTTCAACATTGCCTTCAGAGAGACCAATGTCTTGCTCAAAGCTGGGTCCCCACAAAGTGCCACCGTCTTACCGTTCTCCTTGAATCTCATTACCTGATTTTTCCAATCTATCGTGATTTCTCCCAATGTTTCTAACTAGGCCATTCCTAACACTACATCCGAACTGTTCATATCAAATGGGAAGAAATCCAACACTGCAGTCACTCTCTGAAGATCAATACAGACTCCTTGGCATTCACCTTCACTTCTCACCTGGTAACCATCCTCTACCCTCACTCCAAAGGACTCTGTTCCAGTAATAGGAATTTTTAATTTCTCCACTGCTCCTCTACTAATGAAATTATGAGACGCTCCACTATCAATCAAAACAATAAGCTTTGTATCCCGAATCTTCCCCTTCAATTTCATGGTTCTTGGCCCATTGATTCCCATGACAGAACTGAGTGACAACTCCACATCCTCTTGGTTAGCTTCCTTAGCTTCCTTGTTCATCTCTTCCCCTTTAACAAGCTGAGTTTCTTCCTCTTCTTCTTCCACAAGGATGACTTGAAATTGTCTGTCTCAATAACGATGACCAAGAAAAAAATTTGCATCACACCTAAAGCATAAGCTCTCTCTCTTTTCTTCTGGATCTCATTCTCAGTCATGTGTTTAAAGGGAAACTTTCTACGACTGGGGAGATTCTGCTCTATGGGCTGATTAACGGTGGAGCTGCTGCTTCGTTGGTTGTTGTTTGGGTTAGTATTTGGAGTTGGAAATCATCGTTACTGGTCATGGAGGTTATTAGATCTGGGTATATTTGTGAAGGAAGGCTGGAAATTATTATTATATTTGAATCCTTGGCTATTGGACCCAATATGACGACTTGACCCCACTCCACCAAAAGAGTTTTGACTTTTATTTGCCAAACTAATTCCCCCAAAACGTGTCACTCTATGCATTCCATTTTTGATTTCCTCCAAGGCCCAATTTTTGTCTTCAATCCTTTGGGCTAATTCAATTAATTGGATCAGTGTTTCAGGCCTCCTCAATCTTACTTCAGCTTTAATTTCGGGCTTAAGCCCATTGATGAATGCAGCCCACAAAACATCTTCCCTAACCTCACAAAGAGGGGCAGATGTTGCTTCAAATTTTCTGCGATACTCCTCCACAGTTCCTGTCTGTTTAATCACCATTAATGCCTCATAAGGTCCTTCCTCTTGAGACCCACTAAACCTATGAATAAGGGCAAGTTTGAAAGTGGCCCATGACATCACAGGAGCTCTAATTTCCATCCATTGAAACCAATTAACAGCATCACCTTCCATGCAAACCGCAACAGTGTTTAATCGATCCTCTTCCTCCTGGATTCTGTACATGCCAAAGTATCTCTCGATTCTAAAAAGCCACCCATATGGATCGTCTCCTGTAAAGATTGGTATATCCAATTTTTGGCAACCATACTCCGGTCTTCCTCGCTCACGGTTGTTGTGATTGTCATCTGCCTCCCCTTGGTTTTGGTTGTTTTCCCCATTAACTCCAGCTGATCCACTCCCTTCTCCCTTTCCAGCTTCTTCTTCATCTTTTGTCTCATCCACGCTTGCATCTCAACCAAACACTCTCTAATCGTACCTAGTTCACTTTCAATCTTATCAATCCTGTTCTCCATTCTTGTACCAACCATAACCTTGCTCTGATACCACTTTGATAGAAACCTGGCCTACCTTTGTCACTGTCACGACCATGGGCTATCATCCATCTTGGACCATGGGCTATCCCTACTGCAGGCTTTCCACATGCGCCCTCAGGTGCTTTCCCATGCGCCGCCACTCATAGGAATATCCCCTCCCCACCCCCTGCAAGTGAGTTTCTTTCGCCTTCCCCACCTCTCGAACATAAGACCTCGCAGCAAGTACTTGTGGCAAGAGAGGTGAGTGCCATCAGGCCAGCTGGCCTGATGGTACTCATGGTGCTTCCCATTTGCCTATAGCCCCTTGGGCATGGGTTTGAGCCATGGGGGAGGCGAAGAAATCCCTTAAGGGGGGGACAATACCTGCCACGAAAGACGCTTGTGTGAAGTGGCCGTAGCCATCAAAGTGTGTGGGTAAGGTCCAGCATAGCCACGCTCAACTCACTAACGCTTCCCTGCATTATTTCAATTCATCACGGTTATCAACCCGAAATTTTCAATCAACCAATTCTAACCAAAATACTACTCTCAATGGAACAAAACAATGCCGGACGATTTGATAATTGTACTCAATGATAGATCAAAGTAAATTCTATTAAGATAACAATTCTTTACAACTCAAATAAAGCAATAATCAATTAAATCATAAAAGCAACTCATCCAGGATGATTCTGCTAACAATAAGAACCCATTGGACTTTGAGAGCCAACATCTCCCCAAATCCCTTCCCTCTACAAAATTCCCTGCTCCACGATCCTTCCCGCTGCCCTTTATTCTTCGTGCTCTATTGTTGTAACTGAATTCAGCTCCCCAACCACTCAGCATTAGCCACTTGTCACTTTCCCATAAACCCAAAACAACCCTCCATCACGCTCAAAGTCTGACCTAAGTCCCTCAATCCTTTGTTTGCGCCCTTATTTTTCCTCCTATATACCAAGGTATTGTTAGTCTCATCAAGATATCACCAAGGTAGCCTCATAATGTGGTTGGATCTTGTCCAACTCATAGCTTTCAATCAGAATATCCTATAGAATGAGGATAACTTAAAAAAGGAGCTAATGCACACCAAAAACATATTAACACTATTTAAATAAGAGGTACTTCTTTAAAAGGGCACATAAAAGATATTCATGTGTGAACTCATACCTCAATATTAAGAGTCAACTTATCATCTGAAACATCTATCTTGAACTTGTCTACATGTATATTCGCACTCTTGCTAGTATTAAGTTTGACTATCACCCCCGTAACAAATGCAAATGGAATCTAATTATCATAGATGCCATAGCACGCAATGGATAAAGGTGGAAAGCATGAACCAACTATGTGGAAAGTGGTCATTTTATGAGAAAAAGGGGAATATAAAAGGTTATGAAGTCTAATTAGAAATGCTAAGTAAGGGAAAAATAATTGGAGGAAGAAACTCCCTAAGAAGCATAAAAATATGCATGACAATTGATGTGAAAGGTAAATAGAATTATTAGGTAACTACTTAAACCAAAAGTTTAAGCTTATAGGTTTAGGCCCTATGATAATATTTAAGCTATAAAGTCTCGACATGCGTAATGCAGGTTAAAAGATGCAAAGATGATGATTTTCTAGTCTTTAATCCTATTTAGAGAGTGTATTGAGATTGAGGGGATGATAAAGAGTACCATACTTAATTCTAGGAATGAACCAATAAAATTGCTTTTCGTCTGTCTACAATACACCTAGGATGGGAAATTGTGCAATTCATTCTTATGCAATACAGGAAGCATCTTGTAATAACTTATTTGGGCTTCTTATCATCCCTTATTTTGTACTCTAGGCTTAAGACTAGCGAAGAATAATGTTACCTGAAGTTTCTTCAAAATTTTGTATGAATGAGCTATCTCAACCAAAAGATGGAAAGAATTTTATTGTGAGTTTAGTAAGCTGATTTGTTAAAAGTTTTCTTACCTAACACAGAACTTTGGGCTCTGTTTATAACTCAACAGTCTCCAATTTCCAACCTTAGAAGATCCCTTAACTACCACCTATCTCTCACAACTCTTACAGCTTGACTGAGGCTAAAGCACAAAATTTCATCATATCAGGTTATATAATCATAAAACACAAGAAACGATATCATATTATATTATAATGAACAAAAAGAGCTAAGAATCTTTTGTATCACTTACAAGGTGAAATGAAAACCTATACATCCCAGGATTTTGAAAGAAGTTTGGCAACTTGCACCCAAATTCAAATGCATATAAACCTTGATACCCGTTTGTAGAAGTAGGTGGTACACCAACTGCGTAGATGTTGATAGCCTTTTGAAGGTTCTTCCTTTCACCTATGAATCCGACTTCCATTATCATCTCTAAATTATTCTTTACAATGTGCTTTTGGTCCAACATCTTTGAAGACCTAGAAGAAACAACATTGGCAGGCCGAACAATAGCCACAATTTCTCTAGGAGGAACTTCTCTGCCTTTAGCACTGAAATGTAATGCCTGAAACAGAAACTAATTAGTTGTGATTAAATACCTTGATGGAAGAGAAAAGAAAGGGATTGAATTTTTGTTCCTCAAGCTAAGGGCCAAAAGAAAGGGAGAATATTTTTACATATATACAAGATGTTACATTCTATATTTATGAATTTCCAGATAACTTAATCATTGTTCTCATCATTGATAAACCAAAATAAGAGAAGTTTGATGAATACAGACCCCATGAACTAAGTTTTGTTCAACAAGTCAATCAAAGCAGGAGTTTTCTAACGTTGCTTCTCTAGTTGCAGTTCCCAATCAATATTGTCAATAAATACACACTAATGCCAATGACAAAAAAAATAATAAATAACTACTCTCAAGTAAAAGTTGCAAATATCAAAGAAATAGAAATGCACGCAGCAATAAAGAGAAAATTGAAACTAAATGGAAAACCTTTCCAGAATCAATTATGCCAATAGGTGGATAAGGACCCAAAAATATCCAATCCAAGCTGACAGTCCCATTGTTCTCCATGAGGACACATCCTTCCTTATCCATGAGACCTATTGGCCTTTCAGACCATAAAAGATATTAGACATCACATGTTTATGAAACAAAAAATAGAAGGGTTATATTTATACACTAAAAATAGAACTTTTAGAGCCACAAATGCGCAAGATAGTGTACCTGCATATGATCCAACCAGCCAAAAAATTATGCAGTTTTTAAGTTTGGAAGGTTAAATATTGATTACAGATGTTATAGGGAACTTCATCTTCCTAGTGAAGTAATGGTGGCATACTACAATCATGATTACATGTGATTAATACAGTCTCTGCCTCTGCATGCCACCATTTGTTACTTCTAGTAAAGAGTTGAAATTAAGAACCTAACTAGAAATATCTCTTACCAACTAGAAATATCTCTTACCATCGAACTTTGAATCTTGCTCTCCTCCAACAGAAAAATCACAAAAAGATATACAACTATCTCTTGTCCACCTAGACTTTTGTTGTAATCTTAAAAACACCCATATGATTCTAAAATTATCTATGACTTTTTCTATAATTATTATTACTGACCTTTGCTAAGGTTTGCTTAAATATCACTAAACTCCTCCTGAAGACTAAAACTGTTGGGAGTTCAAAAATAATTTCAGAACCATAAATGTGTATTCGGGATTACACCCTGGGTTAGGAAAGGTCAAAAGATAACATTACCAAGTAGAATAAATAGAATTTGCTACAAAGGAAAAAAAAAAAAAAGGCCTTACAGAATGTGACAGACCTATACAGTTGAGGCGAATGTCATCATCTCGAGTTTTCATCAAAGCCTCCAATGAAAGATGCAAGAGCTTAGGACAGTGAGCAAAAAGAACATCAGCTTTGTCACTATTCATGGATTCGCATTAGAGGATGGATACTTTATACAAAACAAAAAGGATATCTCCACTGATTTCCTCACTGTACTTGGAGAAACAAATAGGTCTTAGCTTACAATAGGGTAGATGCATTCAAGGTAAATCTTATTACCTTGGCAAATGAAGGCCTGCAACAAGATTGGAGATGAGGGCATCTCTGTTTTTAATGAGGACATAGGAAGTATTTGTTCGACTATTTAACCCCAAAGCAGTGAAGCTGCACTTACAAAGACCACATATTGAAAAGGATTAAAAAAAAATTGTGAAGTCTTCAAGAACATCACTAGAAGATGAAAACCTTGCTTTAAACAAATAAGCAACTGCCTTTTTTTTTTTTAATTGCCATAAAATTACTCTAAGCATTGCATCCTTGTATATTCCTAAGCTTAGGCTACATGTAAAGATAATTAAGGTCTAACTGGTGTACTCATGTGTCTTTAAACTTCTGAGGTTCATTTTCCTAAGGCCATTCAAAATATTTAATCAGCATAAAAAAACTGTCATCATAAGTGCTTATAGCATATAAGGCTTAAGAATTATGTTTATCTCAACTATACATATTCTGCCAAACAGAAGAGATAGAAATCACGGTATTTTAGAAAGTAGTTTTGGTGCTCTCTACGTTGATTGGGAAGAAGGTTGAGCTGTGTATTTAATTCATATCGTAAAAATTATATGACCAAATAAGCAACTAAAGCTTCTGCTCTCAATGAAGAAAATCAAAGTTTGACTGAATCAACCTATTCTACAACAAAACTAATTATGCTTTGCTAGCTAGCTGGAAAAATTCAGCAAAATAAGAATTAATATACAGTAAATTATAGTTTCTGAATTTTCTCAGCAACCAAACACAAATTGGTACGATAATGAACCGGTCACACAATCTAAGCAACAATTGATGAAAATTACGAAAATGCAAATTATACAAATTAGTTACATAATCTAAAAACAAAATGGCAAATGTCATAAAAGAACACAAGACATTACCATATAAAGCTGCCTCCGACTCCGGGCCAAGGTGCCAGAAGAGAGTTTGTCACCGATATGTGAGACAAACTCGGTGAAAATATCAGCATCACTAATTATTGTTTCAAGTAATGAGGAACAGAATTGAAATGCACCTAGAATAAAAAAAAAAACTTTTAGATATATTTTTCAAACAATAATTCTTTTCTCTATAATTTTTAATTTAATGGAAATTGCACAAGTCTCAGTACATGTGAACTGCGTTAGCATGTTCCGATGACAATAGAAATGATTTTAACAGTACTTCACTTTTTCGATTTTTCAAATTTCTTTTTATTTGATTTCTAAATTTCTAGTACCATGAAGTTCTTTAAATTCTACTCTCATCACCAGGATAACACACTTGGTCAAAATTGACAATTTTTGTTCTATTAAACTATATAGCTGTACAGACGCAACCAAAAAAAAAAAAAAAAAAAGTGCATTAAACAGCACCAAGATGTAGATTCAAGTGACAGACACGAGAATCTAAAGATTACCTTATAAGGTATGATGTTGAATCAAGTGAACTATAACGAAGACCCATGTTGCTAGATCGACAAGATTTATTCTACTTGTTTTAAACCTACTTATACCATCTGCCTTGCTCTAAAAGACACAAGAGTTTAACTCAGAAAACATCGATCACAATGAAATGAAACAAAACTCATGAAAAAAAAAAAGATATTCAAGTACTCGTTGTTGTTGCATGTCAATAGATTCTACTCTTCAAGTACTGTTGTTGTTGCATGTCAATAGATTATACTCTTCAAGTACTCTGTTGTTGTTGCATGTCAATAGATTCTACTCTTACGCCAAAGTTAATGAAGTAGATATAATGAGTAAAACTGCACAGAATATCAGATTGCTTAGCTAGTAAAGAGTATTCTAATAGATAGAAACATATTAATATGCCTTTAAGAGAAACACTTTATGCAATCTGTAACTCATAATTTAAAGAAAAACTAATAATTTTTTAAATTGCAGAGCTTATTACCTTGCATCGAGATTCAACAACACAAGTGAAAACACTATGTGAGCGTGAGCTTTCGCATTTATACTAGTTGCACCTGTCCCTCTTGTTTGACAATTCTTACATCATAAAAACACTGATCATAAATTTAATGCAAGAAAAATTAACAAATCAAACATATTAAAATCAGATATTGAGGGGAGACAGGAATGTTACAAGTGAATAATCCAATTTATTTTCCCCAAAAATAACTACTAACTATGATCCACAAGCAGATAAAAAACAAAAACAAAAAAGAATTTCATGGATGACAATTTCTCTACATGAACCTCATCAATTAGCTAAACTTCGAGATATGAGGTGAGAACTTCATGAGGGTAAAACTAACCCAATTCTTCAAAAAAGAAAGATTCAAAGAAACTGTAACGCCCCACTTGAGGTACGTAGTTGTTGTTTCTTCTTTCGCTCTTATTTGAGTTGGTTTTGGTAATATTGTTTGGTTGAGAGTTGTATTGGATGTTTGCCCTGAAATTGGTTGAAAATAGAAGAAGTTTAGTGTACCAAGCTTCGCCGGGGCGAAAAAGAATCTTCGCCGCGGTGAAGATGCGTTGAAACCACGAGGAAACTCTCGACAGGGCCGCCTGCGGCGGACAGTTTAAGTTTCGCCGCGCGGCGCAGACCGTTTAAAATGTTTGTTGAGTTTTAGATATTTTCTTCCCTAAGGGCAATTTGACCATTCTACCCCTTATTAGCAGGAAAAGTGGGGAGTTAATTGTAAGGATTTTTCATGGAGAATATGTTGATATGGGGGGTGAGTTTGTAATGAATCAAAGGATATAGATGGAATTCCCTAAGAAGAGTAAGGGCAAAATGGGAATGCTTTGGTATAAATTTCATTAAAAGGAATTAAGAGTTAGCAAACCCTCATTCTTCTTCTCCAAAAACGCAACTCTCCATTCTTGTTCCTCTCAACTTCTCTTTCTTTTGATCAAAGAGATTCAAGGGGTTTTTGAAGTAATTTGGGGTAGAATATCAACCTAAGGCTTCCTAAGGTAAGGATTCCTACTTAAGTTGTGTGATTTGTGAGTTTTAGTTTATATTGAAGTTTGAGAGTTTTTGTTCTTTTGGTTAAGAGTAGAGAAAAGTCAAGCAAAACAAGTGAAAGGAAGAGTTGGTGAAGTCTCTCCATAACAAGGTAAGTAAATCCCAACCCAAGTAGAGATTTAAGAATTTTCTTGATTAGGGTTTTGATAGAAATGATGTATGTATGTGATGTACATGTGTTATGCCATGTATGGAGGTTTATATAGAGATTTCTATGCCTTGTGAATGTCTATACCTTGCCAATATGAGAAATGAGTTGTTGGATTAGAGAGGTAGTTTGAGATGGAATTGAAGGGGTATTGTGGATCCCTTTTTGGAAGTGCTTTCTTTGACAGGTTTTATGGTTATGTGAAGGGGTTTCTCCCCATTTTGGATGGTTAGAAAAAGTTTTAGAATCATTCCTATAGTAGAGTTTTATAGTGCACATGAGTTGTTTGATGAAATGCCTAATAGAGGTTTGAGTATGAGTAGTGAACCCTAATTCTTGCAACATTGCATGTTGGCATTTCATAAGTGCATTGGTGGGGATGAACCATCCATATGCATTATTATATGCATTGAAAAGTGACCTAAGAAAGAGTAGGAAACTTTGTGTATACAATTACTCTATGAGTAGAGGGCTTGGTGAATAGAACTACTCTAAGGGTAGAGAGAATAAAAATCCTAGAATAGAGTGGATTAGAAGAGTAGAAGTGAGGGGTTGATGCTTTGTGATCATCACCCGACAGTTATGGGAATCGGGATGATGCTTTGTGATCACCACCCGAATAACCCTTAGAGATGGGTCGATGCTTTGTGATCGTCACCCGAGGAGTAGTAGAAATGGGTAGATGCTTTGTGACCACTACCCGGTTAGTTGTTAGATAAGTGGGTTGATGCTTTGTGACCATCATCCAATATTTAGTAGAAGCGGGTTGATGCTTTGTGATCATCACCCGACAGTGACTAGAGACGGGTTAATGCTTGGTGATCGTTACCCAAAAGTCATGAGGAACGGGTAGGTGCTAGGTGATATCGACCCGCTAGTTAGGAAAACCAAGTAGGTGCTTTGTGATCCCCACTCGGTAGTCACTAAGAACGGGTTGGCACTGTGTGAATTCCACCCGCTAGTCATGAAGAGTGAGATGGTGCTGTGTGAACGCCATCCGGCCGTACCTCCGGTAAGATGAGGCCATGATGTTTCGTAGAAACAGAGATGGAATCAGAAATAGTATAAGGAAAGAATTAAGAGTTATACATACGGGGACAGACAGATAGAGGATTTTACTTACTGAGCATTATTTTGTGCTCACCCCATTATTTTCCTTTGTGGATGCAGGATCTAGGTAGGGGTGGGATAAAAAATCTAAAAACCGAACCGAACCGAAACCGAACCAAAAATTAGGTTTTTTTACAAACCGGTTCGGTTTTCGGTTAGTAAAATTCAAAAAACCGAAAAACCGGTTCGGTTTGAAAAATGCAAACCGGTTAACCGAAAACCGGTTTAAAAACTAGTTTTACCCTACATATAAAAGCAAAAAAAAATTTTTTTCACTCAGACACTCACGCTCACGCAGTCACGCTACAACTTTCACTCTCTCACCTACCAAATCCAAATTTTCTAAATTTTCCACGACAAATCTCTCTCATGCGCGATCGTCGTTCGCCATCACCCATCCACACCGTGAGCTATTTCCTGCTCGCAAAGACCCAAAGACCTCCAACGAGTCACGCCATTGTCCCACCGTGAATAGAGTCTTCTCTCCAAGCTTCGATCTGTCGAGCTTCAGTCAAGTCAAGCCTCAAGCCACCGTGAACAGATCACTCTCCAGTCAAGCCACCGTGAGGCGTGAGCAGACTCCATCGTCAGGCTTGAGTAGACGCTGCAGACCCACCCTGAAGAGACGCCACCGTGAACAGATCACTCAGGTCAAGCCACCGTGAGGCGTGAGCACTCCCATCGTGAGGCTTGAGCAGCACGCGCACCCACCCACCCGAAGAGACGCCACCGTGAGCACCGAGCCAGGCCGAGACCCTTGTGAGCATACTCTTGAATCTTGATCATTGTTGATAAATCTGTGAGCATACTCTTGAATCTAGAACCAGTGCAAGCAGTAAGTTGCACAATAAATTGGTGGCGTGAAATATTTCATTAACAATGCAAGTTTTAGCTTATTATTTTTCAAAGAGATTGAGGCAGTTTGAACTTTGAGACTTGAAGTATATGTATACGCTCTTTCTTCCTTCATATGAATTATGATGTCTTTGATTTTACACAATTATTATCTCTAATTCTTGCTTGTTCAAACAAAAAATTGAATGCTGCCTTGAAAGCTTATTTGGTTCGTTTACTTTTGCAATTTAGTTTATTTGGACTGCACTCGCCTTGAAAGCTGCCTTGAAAGCTTATTCGGTTCGTTTACCTCATGATTATGTATATTGAGAAACTACTTGTCGCTCCTTTCATACATTATTACATTAGAGAACGACATAACATTCAAGTTTCAAGCGAAAAGTCTAATTTTAATTTTGATTGAATGTAGCGGCCCTGGATTCATTGATACTCGTGATTCCCCACTCAGTCTGCCTCCCCCTTAAGATGCATGGGGAGGGCTCGACCTACCACTACGAGACCAGGGTACCAGGGGCTATGTCCAGCCAGGGAGCATGGTGTGGTACCATCCATGCTCCCGTGGACTATGGTACCCCTGTCCCTGCCTCGAGTGGTGGGAGGTAAAGAAATCCCTTGGGTGGGGGAAGCTGATGAGTGAGCTGGGGTCGCCTGGCTGCAGCCGAATCCGGGGCTACAATAAAAGGAGCCTCCCGATGGTACTCATGGTGCTTCCCATTTGCCTATAGCCCTTAGGCATGGGTTCGAGCCATGGGGAGGCGAAAGAAAATCCCTTAAGGGGGGACAGATCGAGTAGAATGGTGGGGTCTGGCCGTGTGCCGAATCCGGGGCTGCCACATTAAAAAAGGCGCCTTTTATTGTGGCGGAGGTTCTGCCAGCGACACTCGCTCTATCATCTGTCCCCCTGAAGGATTTCTTTCGCCTCCCATTACTCAGAGCAGGGACCTGGGGAGGGGCTATAGTCACGTGGGAGACATGGTGCTAGCTCGTCATGGTACTGACTATCCATGCTCCCGGTTGGACTATAGCCCCTTGGTCCCGGTCTCGAGTGGTGTGGGAGGCGAAAGAAATCCCTTAAGGGGGAGATTTCGATGAGTGGGGTCGCCGGGCCCTAGTGCCGAATCCGGGGCTGCCACATTGAAGCTAAAAATTACCATTGTGGTTTGGTCTTGCACATGGATGTGGTTTATGAGAAATGCTTGTTGTAAAAATACATTATTTATAGAAATTGGAAATGAAATTTAATTCTCCATTGTTCCTTAATTATAATAACCGGAATTGCAAAATGAGTGATAGAGATTAGCTTTGTTTGAACTTTCAAGAATTTATGGGCTTGTGGACTTGTGGTTAAGGGTAATCCACCGTTGGGCCCTTCCTCCCAAAACAATCAAATTTTAAAACATAAGAAAGAATACAACAAAATATATTATACATATAATAAATAAATAAATAAAAAGAGCAAGTGTAGGATTCAAAAATGAAGGAAAAATTAAGGGTAATTTTTTATTTTATTTTTTTGAATTGAAATATTGAAAAAATATGCATCACAATATGGAAGGTTGGATTAAATGACATAACAAATATGAGAAGTGATTTTTTGCCCACATTTTAATATAAGTAATATTACACTTACAAAGAATATGATGTATATGAAATTGCCTAAATTTTCTCTTTTATTTTTACTTTTTAGTTACTGTCAATAAATAAAAGAATATGATTTATATGGATGTCTTATTTACTTACTGTATATTTACTTAATGAATTGTAGATGTCATCGGCCGCGGACAATACTGGTGAGACACCGACAAGTATAACTCCAACTCTAGCTCCAACTCTAACTCCAACTCCAAATTCCATGGCACCCCCAGCTCCTTTAGCCCCCAAACGTGCAAGGGCAACAAGTTCTAGGAAGAATAGTTCTCAAGTGTGGGATCACTTTGTTAAGAGTGATTGTGAGCATAAGGATGATTTGATGCGACATGTAGTTATTGTGGGAGTGTTCTAGCATGTCCGACTAAGAGTGGTACGAGTTGTCTACGTAACCACTTAAATAGATGCAAAAAGTATCCTCCAAATGTGGTAGACAAGAAACAGAAGACCCTAATTTTTTAGCAAGGAAGTGGATTACGTGATCTCTCAAGCGGCATTGCTCCCTCCACACAATCTTCATTGGTGTCATGGAAATATGATCCAGATTTGATTAGAGAAGCTATAGCAAAAATGATCATTGTTGATGAGCTACCTTTTAGTTTTGTGGAGCGTGAGGGGTTCCGCAACTTTATGAAGGTGACACAACCTAGATTTCAAGTACCTTGTCGGAGAACTGTGACTAAAGATTGCTTGAAAATATATATTACAGTGCCAAAAGTTGAAGAAGTTTTTTCAAGCAAGTTTTCGTACGAGTTTGTCGACAAGCGATACATGGACTAGCATTCAGAACCTTAATTATATGTGCCTTACTGCGCATTTCATTGATGATCACTGGCAACTACAAAAAAGAATTTTAAATTTCTGTCCAATCACTAGTCATAAAGGTATAATGATTGGCAAGGCAGTTGAGAGATGTTTGCTTGATTGGGGTATTTATAAGGTATTCACAATCACAGTAGATAATGCTAGTTCGAATGATGTTGGGGTAAGCTATCCCAAGACTAGACTAGCAAGTTGGAAGGGAAGTGTATTGGGCGGTGATTTTCTACACATGAGATGTTGTGCACATATTTTGAGTTTAATTGTGAAAGAGGGATTAAAGGAAATGGATGACTCCATATTTAGAATACGTTCAGCAGTGAAGTATGTAAGGTCTTCTCCAGCAAGGTTACAGAGATTTAAGGCGTGTGGAGAAAGAAAAAAATTGCAAGTAAAAGTCATTTGGTTCTTGATGTAGAAACCCGGTGGAACTCTACATACTTGATGTTGGAAGCGGCATTAAAATTTCAGAAAGCTTTTGAGTTGTTGGCATTGGAAGATAGCAAGTATGCAGATGAACTTACTAGTGGTGATAGGTCTCGAGGTTTGCCTACGAGTACCGATTGGGAGTATGCTCATTATTTGTTCTTGTTCTTGCAAGTATTTTACGATGCTACTCTACGTGTCTCTGGGTCTCTTTATGTTACTGGTAATGCATATATGCGAGAGATTTTTGGCGTTGGGTTGAAGATTTCATCATGGTGTAAAAGTTCTGATCTTGGCTTACGTAATATGGCTACGGATGAAAGTGAAATTTGATAAGTATTGGTCAAATGTTGATAATATCAACATTATGTTATTCATTGCGAGGTCTTGGATCCTAGGCACAAATTGGATTATGTGGGTGGATTATTAATGAGGCCTATGATGTTGTTGTAGCGACAAGTTGATGAAAAAAGTGAAAGAAACTTTGTTGTCTTTATTTGAGCAATATAGTTTGCTTATAGTGGATGACAATGAAGCAACAAAAGAGAAATCTCAAGTCCCAATTAACATTGGTGTGCATAATGTAAATGTTGCTAATGAAGACTTCATAAGGGTTATGTATAAGGAGAAAAAGGCTGCAAAGAAAGTCTGTTTCAACATAGAACGGAGTTGGATAAGTATTTAGCAGATGATTGTGAGGATGACAACGGCAACACTTTTGATATCTTGAATTGGTGGAAGCGAATTCAACAAAATATGTTGTACTCTATGATAGCACGAGATGTGTTGGCTATGCCTGTTTCAACGGTTGCATCCGAATCGGCTTTTAGTACAGGGGTCGTGTATTAGATCCATTTCGTAGCTCTCTTACTACTAAGATGGTAGAGACTCTTATCTGTACACAGGATTGGATTAGGAATACAAGTGGTCCATTGACCATTGAGGAAAGCATGGAGGAATTATCTCGACTTGAGTCAGGTGACATTTTTTGTTAATTTTCAATTATAATTATATATTTTATTCATTATTTATGATTCTAGCTAATTTGTTTGTCCAACTTTGTGCAGAGGTATTCTCTTCGGGAGTGGAAAGTAGTATAACCCATCTTGATGATTGAAAGGTATTCCAAATTTCCAATATATGAGGTATATTATCATTAAAGTTATCACAGCATATGTTTTATTTTAAATTTTTGGAGAGTTGCTAACTATAAGCTTATTAATGAGTTTTGACTATTGAGTAATTGAATTATACATTAGTTGCTATTTTTAGTTTTTATCTTTAAATTTTATTTTTTGATGGTGAAGTTTTGTGTTTCTTTGTTTCCGGTTGCTTTAAGGTAGTTTATGGGTTTATTAGAATCAATTGTTGGTGATTTCTTTATTTATTTTGGGTTTTGTTTGTGGAGTATTGGAGTGTTAAGTGTATTTGGATGGAGTGCATAGAAAGCGTTTGTTTGGTTTTGTTTGTGGAGTATTGGAGTGTTTGAAGTGCAAATATTGATAATGTGGATAAATGGATGAGTGTAAGCGTAATGTTTGGTGATGGAGTGCATATTTTGCGTTTGTTTGGTATCTTAGTAGATATTGAAGTGCAAATGTTGATAATGTGGATAAATGGATGAGTGTAACCCGTAAGGGGGCTATGAGTGTTATGATTTTAGACTTTCGGTGGAAGCATTTTGGATGGTTAAATGTTCATGTGTTTTATTATTTTCATTTATAGCTGTTAATTGCAGATGATGATCTTCTTCGTGTGCCATTAACAAATCCGGGGAGTGCGGAATCAAGAAACTTCATTAACACCAACATTGTGGGATGCAGATGATTTATGTTATATTAAGTTTTTTTACTTTGTAATTTTATGTTATGTATTTGAGTTTATTAATGAATATTGACTATTCAATGATGTGTAATTGAATTCTTTATGTTTTTATTTCATATTCTGGATTTAGTATCTGCAAATAAGTAATTTAATATGTTAATGTATTTTTCATACAAAGAATACAAAATAAAAGAGAAACATAATATGACATTATATATAAAATAATAAATATTTAAATTTAGGGGCTTGAATAAAACATTGAAGAATTTTATGGATTAAAAGTTAATTTGAAAACCGGTTAACCGGAAACCGAACCGAAAATTCGGTTCGGTTTATATTCGGTTTTTAACCGAAACCGGTCCGGTTTTCGGTTTGGATTTTCTCCAAAACCGAAAACCGGTTCGGTTTTCGGTTTGGATAAACCGGTTCGGTTAACCGGTTTATCCCACCCCTAGATCTAGGTGATGATGCAGTCGGAGGGGCATCGGCAAGCAAAGAGAAATACCTACACTGTTTCCCTTGTTTTGTCTTTTAAAACGAATTTTTGTAAACGGTACTCTTTGTGTATAAAAGACATATGAATTATAATGAAAAGAAATTTTTGGGGCCCAATTTTATATTGTTATTATGCATGCATTGTACTAGTTTTTAGCAGTTGTTACAGAAACAAATAGAACAAAACCTGTTATTACTTAAATTTTTGAGTTAAAAAGACATTGACCCCCAAGGTTTATTGTTTTAGCCACTGTTTTGAAAACTAGACCAAACCGGACCGGTGATCGGCGCCCTATCTAGTCCGGATTACCATTTTAAACGATTCACAAAACCCCTAACCCGATCACCGGCGAACGAGAGGCTATCAAGTGTCGGGCTTATACGGTTT
The DNA here is from genome assembly GCA_026229545.1 of Pistacia atlantica. Lineage (NCBI taxonomy): Eukaryota > Viridiplantae > Streptophyta > Magnoliopsida > Sapindales > Anacardiaceae > Pistacia > Pistacia atlantica. The sequence continues at coordinate 136,527 of JAPEIT010000100.1, forward strand.
TTGTAGAGTGAAGGTCGGTGATTCAAAAGATGGCGTCAAATTGAATTTTGGACGCTATAATCAATCGAAATTTGGCTAGAAAAATCAACCCAATACGCGAGTCATGGCTAGCGAACGGGGGGCTACCAAGTGCTCGGGTTAGATATTTTGTAGAGTGGAGACCTGTGGTTCAGGTGGTGGTGTCAGATTGAAATTTGAACGTAAAAATCACCCAAAATTTTGCCAAAAAAATCAACCCAATCACGACGATGTTTGCAAGTCATGGTCGTCGAACAGGGACTACCAAATTTAGGAGTTAAAGGAGTTTTGTAAAGTGGACAACGATGCTTCAGGTGATAGTGTCGAATTGAATTTTGGCCATTGAAATTTGGTCAGAAAAATCAATTTAGGATCCGATCATGGGGGTCTATTTGCTAGATTTCAAACATGTAGGGACTGTTGATATTCTTCAGGGGTGTGTTTATAAGATTTCAAACTTTTGGATCACCGGCGGACCACCGGTTTAACCGATCGGACCAGGCAAATCGAACCTGGTCCCTTGGCCGAGTGACAGCCCGAGTTGGGTTTCAGAACCTTGGTTTTAACTAAAAACTCGTTTTTGATATAACAAATATCTACCATTAATAAATCATTAATAAGCTATTGAAAGAGTGAATATATATTTAGTGAATTATTGTTTTGTTATTTATTTTAATAGCTAAAACATAACGAAAAATTAATGTATTAACTCTTGATCACTAGTGAGTGAAGTTTTTGAAATCTCAAGATTTTTTTTGCTATTTAATTAGTCATCAAGAGATTAATACATTAACTATCCATCCCTAGTGAAGTTTACACAATGGCTAGCTCATTTTTTACTAATTTTCTCATCGCTCCGAATTTTGTAGATTACCAAAAGTTGGCTAAATAACTTAAGATTTTGCGTCTTAGTGTTGTTGGGATTACTGCAAAATATTTGGGTTCTTTTCACATAATTGAAGTATGTTAAAAATTCCGTGTTTGCCAACCTACTGCATGTGCTTCCCAATTTTGATTGAAGTTTGTACCTATAATTATTCTTTCACGTTAATTTAAATAAATTTTGATTAAAAAAAATAAAAATAAAGGAATAATGGATTAGATAAAGCAGCCTCAACAATTGTATTTTAATGCTCAAAATTGTATTTTAATGCTCAAAATTGTATTTTAATGCATATGCTTAATTTGCAATAGATGAAGCAAGCTTAATTATTTAATTGGACTTCGGCCTCTCTATGTCCAACCCATAATCATTCTGGGCTCACCATGACTCCATCTATTTTCACCAACGATTGGCCCGTCAAGACATTGCAGCCCCATCTGATCTTGACAGTCCAACCCCTCATCTATATTTTCTTCAAGAAAAGAGAAGCTCAACTCCTTTCCATATTTTTCAAGCAAGCTAATTGGTTTACTAATATATACAGTATGTTGTAATTTTGAGATTATATTGTTCCCTTTGAATGTCTTTATGAGGGTAAAACTAACCCAATTCTTCAAAAAACCAAGATTCAAAGAGACAAACAGAACAAAATATGTTATAACTTAAATTTTTGAGTTAAAAAGACGTTGACCCCCAAGGTTTATTGTTTTAGCCACTGTTTTGAAAACTGGACCAAACCAGTCCGGTGATCGGCGCCCTATGTGATCCGAGTTACCATTTTAAATGATTCACAAAACCCCTAACCTGATCATCGGCGAACGAAAGGCTATCAAGTGTTGGGCTTAGAAGGTTTTTGTAGAGTAGAGGTCGGTGATTCAAGGGATGGTGTCGAATTGAATTTTGGACGCTAGAATCAATCGAAATTTGGCTAGAAAAATCAACCCAATACGCGAGTCATGGCTAGCGAATGGGGGATAGTGCAAAATATAGTCGTTATGCCCAAAATAAGAGTTTGAAAAACACAAAAACTAGTTGACCGCTTTGAATCCGGTCGACCAGATTTAAGGTGGGGCCGACGTGGCATTAGCCGTTAGAACGACTAAGCCGCATCTGTTAAATCGAACCAACTAGGCAAAATAGCGCTGCTCCAGTTCAAATCTGGAAGACAATCCAATCGAACGGATGAGGTGAATTTTCAAACTATGGAAGGTATACTTTACATGTAAACTTTAGAATATGATGTTTTAGCCCCTAAACAGAACCCAGAAATGGGATGCACAATGCAGTTGATCAGCTTAGGTTAAACTATCAAGATATGAAACATATAAAAATATCAATTTAACCCCTAGGTTTTGAAAAGTGAAATTTTGGTCTAAATCTAAAAAACTCTCTAAGTGACATTTTCATCTTTCCTGCACATTGCACTCATTCATGCTCCCACGACTCTCAAATATCATACACACATATGATCACTCTTGATTCCATTCACTATATAATCACAACTCTTTTAAGTGATTTTGTAATCACCACTTCAAACTCAAAATTTATTAAAGATAAAATCCAGTAAAATAATACAATTATAGCCAAAGTGACCCATCCAATCAAATTATATTTGACAAATGAGCATATCGAAGTTTAAAGCTTACAACTCCTAGGCAAAAAAGTTTGCAAATTTGAATCCAAAGCATAAAGCTTACAAATTCTTAAAGCTAACATACCTAAATTTCAAATTGTGAACAACAGCACAATGTAAAATGACATAACCTTAAAGTTCTTTGTTGTGTACTTGACATTGTATACCAAATATAATACCAACATGGACATAAATTTTGTTACAGATAAAAAACAAATATTTTGTAACTTTTTTGAATACCTATCCAATTTACAAAATTGTGTTTATACTGCAAGAAAAAATAATTCTATACTATGCTTTCAAAAATAATCCTTGCAATTGCCAGTCCCTACAATCACAATCATGTGTCTTGAAATTGCCTATATAAGTCCTTCTAGAAATGGAAATCAATTGGGAACCGAGTTAACAACTTTTTCCCACCCAAATATATTGCTGGTCATGTGTATTAACAACCTTTAGGGGATAGTTTGATTGCTTTAGAGGTTGGCTAGGTGTTTGAAACTACTAATGTCTTCAAGGATGTACTGTATGGCTTTGCAATTCAAAGGCTAAAGTCACTTTCTTCTATGTAGCCCCATCTGATTCGTGCCTCTTCTTCATGTCATGGATGATTACATATCAGATTATATCTTTTAATACCCCTCACATATGTGTCCTAGATTTGTCCACGGTTCAGATCAAGCTCATTAGATTGCTAGGAAGTTCTTATAAATGGTAGACGATAATCCTAAGGTTGATGTGTCAATTTTAGAATAGGCTATTAAGAAAAAAAACAAGAAGAGATTGTTATACTAATATGGTTTACAGAGCTGAAAACAAGACAACATCTACTAGGACATGACATGATGTTAGTTATCAGTTATCACAAACTATATAGTTATGCCAGTGTCTTGCAACTTAGGAACTTTAAGGAATACATTAAGGTTATACCTGTTGGTACAAAGTTCCAGAGAATGTTTGTCAGTTTTCCAGTCGAAAAAGATGGTTTTTCTAAATGGTTGCAGACCGTTCTTTGGGCTAAAAGAGGCACACTTGAAAGGCTCATATAGTAAATGTACCCTATCCGGTATGCGAGTTTCTTTTCGGGGTGATGCCCGAATTTGGTGGGAATTGGTGGAAGATACTCATGATATTGCAGTAATGACTTGGGAAGAAGTCGGACGAGAGTTCGAGGCTGAGTATAGAACAGAGGACCAAGTTCATGAGAAGGTCCAAGAATTGATCGGCTTGCAGCAGGGAATGAGTACAGGGAAAAAGTACTTGGTGAGATTTAATTCCTTGGCTAGGTTAGTACTCCGGAATTGAGGAGAGACAAGTTTGTCCATGGGTTGAAACCTGAGATAGCTCGGGATATTATGGTAGGTGCCGATCCTCCGCGGATCTATAGTGAGGCATTGAGACAAGCAATGAGGGCAGAAATATTTGAGAACAAAATCACCCCAGTAGGCTCCTCGACAGGAGGATCAAGTGAGCCATCTGTCGCCTTGTAGAGAGAGAATTTTGAGGGTATGAAGAGTAATAAGAAGAAGTTTCAGCCTAGGCCGAAGCGGCCTAGGTCAGAAGGGTTTTCCCCCTTATGCTAAATGTGGGAGAAATCACCCGGGAGAGTGTCTAAAGGACTAGAGGGTGTGTTATTGGTGCTGTCAGTCAGGGCACTTGATGAGAGTTCTAGAGGTACCACTGCCAGAGTGTTTACAATGACACAGGGTGGAGCAGAGGCCAGTCCATCAACTGTAACCGGTCAGTTGTTCTTTCATGATGTTCCTTCATATGTTTTAATTGATTTAAAAGCCACCCATTCTTTTATGTCTTATGGGATGATAGAGAAATCAGGTTTGAAACCTAAGAGAGTGAATCAACCCATTAAGATAGAGTTACCCGATGGGGTTAGTGTTCTGACTCAAGAGATGTTGTCAGAAGAGTCCGTGGTGATCCATAGTTTAGAATTGGCAGTGGATGTAATAGTCTTTGACATGCCCTACTTTGAGGTGATATTGGGCATGGATTTCCTAGGGAGGTATGGAGTAGAAATTGAATGTCGGAAAAGGAAAGCGAGATTTAATCTCAATAGTGAAGATAAATTTAGCTTTGGAGAGGGCCATCAGTTAAGCATGTTAATCAGTAGCTTGAAAGCTAGAAAGATGTTGAGAAAGGGGTGTTCTGGATACCTTGCGCATGTAGTGCAGAGCGGTGAGCTAGAGATTCAGAGGGTGCCAGTAGTCCGAGATTTTCTGGATGTGTTTTCGGAAGAGTTACCGGGTTTATTTCCAGAGAGAGAGAGATTGAGTTTAGCATTGGAACTAGCACCCGGGATATCACCAATATCAAAAGTCCCTTATTGAATGGCCCCAACAAAGCTAAAAGAAGCAACTCCAAGAGTTTTAGATAAAGGTTTTATCCGACCGAGTCATTCTCCCTGGGGATCCCCAATCCTGTTTGTGAAGAAGAAAGACGGGTCACTACGGATGTGTATTGATTATAGAGAGTTGAATAAAGTACCAGTGAAGAATAAGTACCCGTAACCTCGCATTGAAGATTTGTTTGATCAATTAAAAGGAGCCGTAGTGTTCTCTAAAATTGGTTTGAAGTTAGGGTACCATCAGGTAAGCATGGACGAGCAAGATGTGGCCAAGCCTGCCTTTCATACAAGGTATAGGCACTATGAATATGTAGTGATGCCTTTTGGCTTGACTAATGCCCCAACAGTTTTTATAGACTTGATGAACCGGGTATTCCATGATAGTTTGGATCAATTCATTGTGGTTTTCATCGATGATATTCTGGTTTATTCTAAGTCGAGAGAAGAGCATGAGGAACATTTGAGAACCGTGTTGCTACAATTGAGGGAAAAGAAGCTATATGCCAAATTTTCTAAGTGTAAGTTTTGGCTTGAGCAAGAGGTATTTCTTAGGCCTAGCAGACTACTACTGGCGCTTTGTTACAGAATTCGCCCAATTGGCTAAACCGTTGACGGCTCTTACCAAGCATTGAACTCCTTTTGCATGGTCAGAAGCATGCGAGAAAAGTTTTCACGAGTTAAAGAAGAAGTTAACGACGGCTCCTGTGTTAGTGTTATCTCAAGAGGGTGTAGATTATGACATTTATATAGATGCCTCATTGCAAGGACTTGGTGCTGTATTAATGCAATTAGGTAGGGTGATAGCGTATGCCTCTCGGCTATTGAAAGAGTATGAGATGAGATACCCTACGCATGACCTAGAATTAGCAGCCATGGTCTTCGCATTACAGATTTGGAGGCATTACCGTTATGGTGCAAGGAGTAATGTCTACACCGATCATAAAAGTTTAAAATACTTCTTCACTCAAGAGGAGTTGATTATGAGACAGAGAAGGTGGTTAGAGCTGGTTAAGGAGTATGAGTGTGAGATCAAGTATTAACCAGGGAAAGCCAATGTAGTAGCCGATGCCTTGAGTAGAAAAGCCTAATTGTCCCTGCTCACTAAGCAGAAAGAGTTAAGTAAAGAGTAGATTGAAGTGGTTACGGGAAGGGTTTCCAAGTTAGAGATACAATTAAGATGGCGCCTTACGAGGCTTTGTATGGTAGAAAATGTAAGTCTCCACTACATTGGGATGAGATAGGTGTAAAAGGATGAGTTGAATATAGCTATTGGGCCAGAGATGACTCAGAAATTGATTGAGGATATAAGGCTGATCAAAAACAGATTGAAGCAAGCCTAAGATAGACAGAAAAGTTATGCCGACTTGAAGAAGAAAGAGGATGAATTCCAAGTGGGTGATAAAGTGTTTCTGAGAGTTTCCCCTACAAGCGAGTGGTGTGCTTCGGGAATAAAGGGAAGTTAGCACTAAGATACATGGGTCCATTTGAGATTTTGCAACGAGTGGAAAAAGTGGCCTATAGATTGGCACTACCACCTAGCATGGACAAGGTGCATGATGTCTTCCATGTCCTGGTGCTGCGAAAGCATGTAAGTGACCCCTCCCATATCTTGAGTGTAGAGGCCGTTAAGTTGCAGAGAACCTTGTGTATGAGGAAAGTCCAGTTTAGCTTCTAGACCAAAGGATTAAAGAGCTCTGGAACAAGAGTATTCCGTTAGTGAAAGTCTTTTGGAGAAATCACAGGGTAGAAGAGGCCACATGGGAGGTAGGGCAAGACTTACATAGTCGTTACCCGAAGTTATTGATGTGAATTTCGGGGACGAAATTCTTTTAAGGAGGGAGAATTGTAACGCCCCACTTAAGGTACATAGTAAGATTTGATGATTGGCTTGAATGTTTATTGATTTGTCCTCAGTGGAGCTTGTATGTTGTCATTTTCGGTTGGTTGGCCCTTAGTTGGATTGATGAGTTGCTTTGGTTGAGTGTTTGCCCTAAAAATTATGAAGAATTGGTGAAATTTTGGGGTTACAGGATTCGCCGAGGTGAAGACGAAGCTTCGCCACGGCGAGGAGGTGCTGCTGCCCACGGAGTAGTAGCTGGAAGATTTCGCCACGGCGACGGAAGCTTCTTCGCCACGGCGACGGGCCGGCTGAAAAATTTGTTAAGTTTTAGATATTTTTCCCTAAGGGCAATTTGACCATTCTACCCTTAATTAGTAGGAAAAGTGGGGAGTAAAATGTAAGGAAATTTCATGGAGAATATGTTAGTGTGGGGGTGTGATTGTAATGAATCAAAGGATATAGGTGGAATTCCAAGAAGGAGCAAGGGCATTATGGGAATGAATGAGGATATTTTGAGCTAAAAAGGGTTGAAGCTTAGTGAACCCTTCATTCATTCTTCTTCCACCGCTTCCTTCATTCTCCATTCCTCTCAAGTTTTCCTTCAATCTTTCAAGGATTCAAGAGGGCTTTTTGAGTAGTTTGAAGTGGGAAGTTAATCTAAAACATCCTAAGGTAAGGGTTCTTTCTTTAGATGTTAATTTTACCATTATATGAGGTGAAGTCTTATAGCATGGTTGGTTAAAATTGTAGAGAATAGATAAGTTATTAAAGGTAAAGAGAAGTGCTAGTGGAAGCACTCCATCACAAATAAGTAAAATCCAACTCAAGCTAAAGTTTAAGAAATCATTTGAGTAGAGATTTCTTTATGTTTGTATGTATTAAGCTTGTTGAGAAATTGAGTTGAGATGTTATGAATATTTATTCATGTTGTGATTGATTACACTTCATTTAAGAGAAGTGTTAAAATGTGATGAGAGGATGTAGTTTGAGATGGAGTTTGGAAGGTTTTGAGTGAATCTTTTTAGGAGTGTTTTTCCTTGATAGGAATCGTAGCTTTGTGGGGGAGTTTTCTCCCATTTTGGATGGTTAGAGAAAGAAATATAGCTATTGTTATAGTAGCGTTTGTATATGCACTTGAGTTGTTTGATGAAATGCCTAAGAGAAACATGAGAATGAGTTATGAACCTTAATTATTGCAACATTGCATATTGGCATTTCATAAGTGCATTAGTGGAGATGAACCATCCATATGAATTATTTGTGCATTGAGAAGTGACTTAAGAAAGAGTAGAAAAGTTTGTGAATGCACTTGCTTTATGAGTAGAGAACTTTGTGAATGCAACTACTCTACGGGTAGAGAGAACGAGAAGTGCGAGAGTAGAGATAGTTATTAGAACCGGGTTGATGCTTTGTGATCGTCATCCGATAGTTATTAGAAGTGGGTTGATGCTTTGTGATCATCACCCGATAGTTATTAGAAGCGGTGTAACGACTCCATTCTTATAAAAGCATGCATAGTAAAAGTACATGTAACAATAATATAAAAAGTTGGGCCCAAAAATTTTCTTTTATTAAACATATGCATTCTTTACACAAATATATACAAGATTTGTGACATATGCAAAACTATCAAAATAGGGTGGACAGTGTAGCCATTTCTCTTTGTGTGCCGATGTCCATCCGACTGTGTCCTCATCTAGAACCTGCAAAAACATAGGGAACAACTGGATGAGCACAAACAAGGCTCAGTAAGTAAACCCCTAAACTCCAATATCTCCGTAACTCTTTCTTTAATAAAACTATATAATTTCTCTTTCTCATAACTCCTCTATACTAACTTTCTTTCTAGTAAGTCACGGCCCCACCTGACCGGAGGCACGGCTGGGACTTGCTCCCACTCCCTGTGACTTCTACTCATTCTAGCCGATCGGACTTGGTTATGCATGAATTCGGAACCTTTGGCCATGTAAGTGCATAGAATCTCTCGGGTAAACTCGGGTATAGCCCTCATCCACATGTACACTACGGGCTACACCACTTCTCTTTCTAATACTCTGGCCGCTTTCTTGATGCGGCGTACATGTGGGAATACTCTACCCGTGCTCACAGGTTCCCCATCGTACAACCTACTCTATTCTCTTATTAAGCACTATTCTAGCTTTACTCTATAGTGCTCATTCTCTCTTTCTTTCTACTCTTAGAGTAGTCTAAACTCAAAAGTCTCTACTCTTTCTCTACTCTCTTTTCTAATGCATAAGTAAAGCATAATTAATTCACATCAATGACTCATACTCATTAATGCATTTATGAAAAGTAACTATGACATGTAGCAACAATTAAGGCTTTCTACCCTTACTTATGATTCTTTTAAGCATTTCATCATACAACTCATGTGCATAAACAACTCTACTCTAACTCTAGCTTTTCTCTTTTCTTTAATCAACCAAATGGGAGAAAGCTCCCTCATAAACTCTAAATTCCCTGTCAAAAGAGAAACACTTCCATAAACTTGCTCAAAACTTCCTCCAACTTCTATCAAACTCAACCCAACATCAAGCAAATAAAACACTTCTCATAACTCAATCATAACTACTAATCTCAATAATTAAAAGAATACACATATGTATATCAATCTACTCAAAAGAGTTCTTAAATCTCAACTTAGGTTGAGTTTACTTACCTTATGAGAAATTAGCTTCTTTAACACTTCTCCTTTCCTTTGGGAGCTTGCTTTTCGTCTACAACTTAACCAACAATCACAACATGAGACTCTAATCAAAACATAATAAAACTCTCATCTAAAGCAAGAATCCTTACCTTAGAAAGCTTTAGATTAAAACCCTACTAAAAGTTACTCAAAAAGGCTCTTGGAAATCCTTGGAAGATTAAAGGAATTTGAGAGAGTTTGGAAGAATGAAGGAGGCGGTGGAATGGGAAAATGAAGAGCTTTCAAAGACTAAACCCTTTTTAATATCTCTTAATAACTCATTTTTCCCATTTTGCCCTTCCTCTTTCATGGAATTCCATCCATATACTTTGATTCCTTACTAACACACCCCCATACTAACATGTTCTCCTTGAAATTTCCTTACAATTTACTTCCCACTTTTCTTGCTAATTAGGGGTAGAATGGTCACAATGCCCTTAGGGAAGAGAATATCTAAAACTTAACAAACATTTTGGTCGGATGTCGCCGCGGCGAAACTGTCCAGAGAGTTTCCCATGGTTTCAACACCTCTTCGCCCCGGCAAAGCTTGGCACACTACACTTCTTCTATTTTCAACCAATTTCAGGGCAAATATTCAACACAACACTCAAACAAATGTCAACCAAACAATAATACCAAGAGACCAACTCAAATAAGAGCAAAAGAAGGAAGAATAACTACGTACCCCAAGTGGGGCATTACAAGCGGGTTGATGCTTTGTGATCATCACCCGATAGTTATTAGAAACGGGTTGATGCTTTGTGATCGTCACCCGATAGTTATTAGAAGCGGGTTGATGCTTTGTGATCATCACCCGATAGTTATTAGAAGCGGGTTGATGCTTTGTGATCGTCACCCAACAGTCATGAGAAACAGGTAGGTGCTTTGTGGTCTCCACCCGGTAGTTATGAAAACCGGGTAGATGCTTTGTGATCCCCACTTGGTAGTCACTAAGAGCGGGTTGGTGCTGTGTGAACTCCACCCAACAGTCATGAAGAGTACTATAGTGTTGTGTGAACGCCATCCAGCCGTGCCTCCGGTCAGAAGAGGCCGTGACATAAATTAGAGAACTTATAAGAAATAGAAACAAAAATAGAAAGAAAACAGAAATGAGAAAAAGGTCACGAGTAGTAGGAGCTTTGTGATCTTCCGGCCGTGCCTCCGGTAAGACGGGGCCGTGACATATGAGGGAGTAAAAGTCACGCAGAGCGGGCTTGGGCTCCCGGCCGTGCTTTTGGTGAGATGAGGCCGTGACATTCAAATGAGAAAGAACAGAGAGAGAAAAGTATGAGTCACGAAGAGTGGAGCGAGTTCCAACCGTGCCTCCGGTAAGATGGGGTCGTGCCATTTAAGAAACAGTTGATACAAAAAGAGCTATGTGGAAGAGAAGCAGAGAGAACGAGAGAATATTGTAAGGAAAAGAATTAAGAGAAAGAGTTACGGGGATAGATTAGTAGAAGATTTACTTACTGAGCCTTTTTGTGCTCACCCGTCATTTTCCTTTGTGGTTGCAGGTTCTAGGTGAGGATGCAGTCGAATGGGCATCGGCAAGCGAAGAGAAATAGTTACACTGTCCACCCTGTTTTTGAGAGCTTTTGTATATATAATACTTTATATTTGTGTAAAGTATATGTATATTTAATAAAAGAAAATTTTGGGCCCATCTATTTATGTTATAATACATGTATTTTGTTATATGTATTTTCTGAGTATATGAGTAGAAAGCATCTGTTACATAATAAGAGGAAGAAACTCCCTAAGAAGCATAAAAATATGCATGACAATTGATGTGAAAGGTAAATAGAATTATTAGGTAACTACTTAAACCAAAAGTTTAAGCTTATAGGTTTAGGCTCAATGATAATATTTAAGCTATAAAGTCTCGACATGCATAATGCAGGTTAAAAGATGCAAAGATGATGATTTTCTAGTCTTTAATCCTATTTAGAGAGCGTATTGAGATTGAGTGGATGATAAAGAGTATCATACTTAATTCTAGGAATGAGCCAGTAAAATTGCTTTTCGTCTGTCTACAATACACCTAGGATGGGAAATTGTGCAATTCATTCTTATGCAATATAGGAAGCATCTTGTAATAACTTATTTGGGCTTCTTATCATCCCTTATTTTGTACTCTAGGCTTAAGAATAGCGAAGAATAATGTTACCTGAAGTTTCTTCAAAATTTTGTATGAATGAGCTATCTCAACCAAAAGATGGAAAGAATTTTATTGTGAGTTTCATGAACAGAAAAATTGATAAGTTGATTCGTTAAAAGTTTTCTTACCTAACACAAAACTCTGGGCTCTGTTTACAACTCAACAGTCTCCAATTTCCAACCTTAGAAGATCCCTTAACTACCACCTATCTCTCACAACTCTTACAGCTTGACTGAGGCTAAAGCAAAAAATTTCATCATATCAGGTTATATAATCATAAAACACAAGAAACGATATCATATTATATTGTAACGAACAAAAAGAGCTGAGAATCTTTTGTATCACTTACAAGGTGAAATGAAAACCTATACATCCCAGCATTCTAAAAGAAGTTTGGTAACTTGCACTCAAATTCAAATATATATAAACCTTGATACCCGTTTGTAGAAGTAGGTGGTACACCATCTGCGTGGATGTTGATACCCTTTTGAAGATTCTTCCTTTCACCTGTGAATCCAACTTCCATGATCATCTCTAAATTATTCTTAACAATGTGCTTTTGGTCCAACTTCTTTGAAGCACTAGAAGAAACAACATTGGTAGGCCGAACAACAGCCACAATTTCTCTAGGAGGAACTTCTCCACCTTTAGCACTAAAAGGTAATGCCTGAAATAGAAACTAATTAGTTGTGATTAAATACCTTGATGGTTAAATACCTTGATGGAAGAGAAAAGAAAGGGATTGAATTTTTGTTCCTCAAGCTAAGTGCCAAAAGAAAGGGAGAATATTTTTACATATATACAAGATGTGACATTCTATATTTATGAATTTCCAGATAACTTAATCATTGTTCTCATCCTTGATAAACCAAAATAAGAGAAGCTTGATGAATACATACCCCATCAACTAAGTTTTGTTCAACAAGTCAATCAAAGCAACAGTTTTCGGACGTTGCTTCTCTAGTTGCAGTTCCTAATCAATATTGTCAATAAATACACACTAATGCCAATGACAAAAAAAATTAATAAATACCTACTCTCAAGTAAAATTTACAAATATCAAAGAAATAGAAATGCACGCAGCAATAAAGAGAAAATCGAAACTAAATGGAAAACCTTTCCAGACTCAATTATCCCAATAGGGGACGATAAGGAGCCAAAAATATCCAATCCAAGCTAGCAGTCCCATTGTTCTCCACGAGGACACATCCTTTCTTATCCATGAGACCTATTGGCCTTTCAGACCATAAAAGATATTAGACATCACATGTTTATGAAACAAAAAATAGAAGGATTATATTTATACACAAAAAATAGAACTTTTAGAGCCACAAATGCGCAAGATAGCGTACCTGCATATGATTCAACCAGCCAAAAAATTATGCAGTTTTTAAGTTTGGAAGGTTAAATATTGATTACAGATGTTACAAGGAACTTCATCTTCCTAGTGAAGTAATGGTGGCATGCTACAATCATGATTACATGTGATTAATACAGTTTCTGCCTCTGCATGCCACCATTTGTTACTTCTAGTAAAGAGTTGAAATGAAGAACCTAACTAGAAATATCTCTTACCATCGAACTTTGAATCTTGCTCTCCTCCAACAAAAAAATCACAAAAAGATATACAACTATCTCTTGTCCACCTAGACTTTTGTTGTAATCTTAAAAACACCCATATGATTATAAAATTATCTATGACTTTTTCTATAATTATTATTACTGACCTTTGCTAAGGTTTGCTTAAATATCGCTAAACTCCTCCTGAAGACTAAAACTGTTGGGAGTTCAAAAATAATTTTAGAACCATAAGTGCGTATTCGGGATTACACACTAGGTTAGGAAAGGTCAAAAGATAACCTTACCAAGTAGAATAAATAGAATTTGCTACAAAGGAAAAAAAAAGGCCTTACAGAATGTGATAGGCCAATACAGTTGAGGCGAATGTCATCATCTCGAGTTTTCATCAAACTCTCCAATGAAAGATGCAAGAGCTTAGGACAGTGAGCAAAAAGAACATCAGCTCTCTCACTATTCATGCATTCGCATTGGAGGATGGATACTTTATACAAAATAAAAAGGATATCTCCATTGATTTCCTCACTGTACTTGGAGAAACAAATAGGTCTTAGCTTACAATAGGGTAGATGCATTCAAGGTAAATCTTATTACCTTGGCAAATGAAGGCCTGCAACAAGACTGAAGATAAGGGCATCTCTGTTTTTAATAAGGACATAGGAATTATTTGTTCGACAATTTAAGAGAACCCCAAATGTAATGCCCCACTTGAGGTACGTTGTTATTGTTTCCTCTTTCGCCCTTAATCGAGTTGGGTTTTTGTTATATTTGTTTGTTTGAGCGTTATGTTGAATGTTGCCCTGAAATTGGTTGAAAATAGAAGAATCTTAGTGAATCAAGCTTCGCGGGCGAAGAGTCTTCCGCGGCGAAGATGTGTTGAGACCAAGGGCGAAACTCTCGACAGCTGCGCGGCGACGGGCCGATTTTTATGTTGGTTGAGTTTTAGATATTTTCTTCCCCAAGGGCAATTTGACCTTTCTACCCCTAATTAGTAGGAAAAGTGGGGAGTGAATTGTAAGGATTTTTCATGGAGAGTATGTTGAGATGGGGGTGAGTTTGTAATGAATCAAAGGATATGGATGGAATTTCCAAAGAAGAGTAAGGGCAAAATGGGAATGATTGTGTTTTTATTTCATTAAAAGGAATTAGAATCAAAGAAACCCTTCATTTCTCTTCTTCTCAAACGCAACTTCTCATTCTTCTCCTCTCAACTTCTCTTTTCTTTTGATCAAGGATTTTCAAGGGTTTTTGAAGTGATTTTGGGGTAGAAAAGCAACCTAAGGCTTCCTAAGGTAAGGATTTCTTCTTAAGTTGTGTGATTTGGGAGTTTTAACCCATATTTGAGTTTGAGAGTTTTCATTCTTTTGGTTAAGAGTAGAGAGAATAGCCAAGAAAACCAAGTGGAAAGAAGATTGGTGAAGTCTCTCCATAGCAAGTAAGTAAAACCCAACCCAAGTTGAGATTCATGAAATTTCTTGATTAGGGTTTTGATAGAAATGATGTATGTATGTGATGTGCATGTAATATGCCATGTATGGAGTATTAAATGGAAATTTCTATGCTTTGTGAATGTTCTTACCTTGCAAATTTGAGAAATGAGTGTTGGTTTGGCAAGGTAGTTGAGATGAAATTTAAGGGGTATTATGAATCCCCTTTTTGGAAGTGTTTTTCTATGGCAGGCTTTGTGGCTTTGTGAAGGGGTTTTTCCCCATTTTGGATGGTTAGGAAAAGTTTTAGATTCATGGCTATGAGATAGTTTTATAGTGCACATGAGTTGTTTGATGAAATGCCTAATAGAGGTTGAGTGGTAGTAATGAACCTTAATTCTTGCAACATTGCATGTTGGCATTTCACAAGTGCATTAGTAGAGATGAATCATCCATGTGCATTGTTATATGCATTGAAAAGTGACCTAAGAAAGAGTAGAAAACTTTGTGTATAGAAATACCCTATGAGTAGAGAGCTTAGTGGGTAAAATTACTCTAAGGGTAGAGAGCATTGAAAAATGCTACAATAGAATGAGTTAGAAGAGTAGTATAGTTGGGATGATGCTTTGTGATCATCACCCGACAGATTATGGGAATCGGATGGATGCTTTGTGATCATCATCCGAATAGCCTTAGAGAGATGGGTCGATGCTTAGTGATCGTCACCCAATGAGTAATAGAAATGGGTAGATGCTTTGTGACCACTACCCGATTAGTTAAGAGATATGTAGGTTGATGCTTTGTGATCATCATCCAATGGCTAGTAGAAGCGGGGTGATGCTTTGTGATCATCACCCGATAGTGACTAGAGATGGGTAAATGCTTGGTGATCATTACCCAAAATTCATGAGGAATGGGTAGGTGCTAGGTGATCTCCACCCGATAGTTAGGAGGAACCGAGTTGGTGCTTTGTGATCCTCACTCCGAGTCACTAAGAACGGGTTGGTACGTGTGAATTCCACCCGAGCAGCCATGCAGAGTGAAATAAGGTCTGCAGAACGCCTTATTCTTCGGCCGCATCTGTAAGATGAGGCCATGATGTTATTAGAAATCATAAATAGAAACAATTAGAAAAGGAAAGAATTAAGAGTCACACGCGGGGACAGACAGTTAGAGAGTTTTACTTACTGAGCATTATTTGTGCTCACCCCGTTATTTTCCTTTGTGGATGCAGGTTCTAGGTGATGATTCGGTTGGAGGGACGTCGGCGGGCGAGGAGCAATAGCTACATTCCCCTGCTTTTGTCTTTTTGAAATGCACTTTTATGTAACTTTTGTGTATAAAAGACATGTGAATTGTAATGAAAAGAAACTTTTGGGCCCAATTTTCCATTGTTAATTGCATGCATTGTACTAGTTTTCGTAGGTGTTACATTTTTGGTATCGAGCAAAGATTTTGGGATTGAACAAAGGTGTACTATTCTCATCGCCACGACGCCCTCTAACCAACCGTGTGAGTAATTCCTTCCTTACGTAATTGTTTCTTGAGTTCATTAGTGTGATCATTTTGTAGATGAGGCGTAGTTATCGAAATCGCGGTAAAGGTGTGGTGAATGAAGGAGAACCTTCTAACCCACTGAGTCTACGCCCCCTCCCTTGGATGAAGCTAGAATCCGGGAATAATACAGAGGTTATGATTGAAACTCGGGGGAGAGTTGTACCCCCGCACAGTGCACCGCCAGATTACGCCCATGAGAGAGGGCAAACTGGTACCTCCCCTAGTACCGTGAATGTAGTTGAACCGATATATGGTCTTTCCACAACATCAGCCCTCGAGTTTAAGGGTACTACGGATCCAAGAGTAGCAGAGTGGCTTGGGTGAGAACGAGCCACGGGTTTATTTCCCATGACAGCAGGGAGAAGATCCGGTATGCGAAGTTTCTGTTTCCCCGGGGTGATGCCCGAATTTGGTGGGAATTAATGGAAGAAACTCATGATGCGACAAGAATGACATGGGAAGAGTTTAGGCAAGAGTTTGAGGCTGAGTATAGATCAGAGGACCAAGTTCATGAGAAGGTCCAAGAATTTATCAGTTTACAGCAAGGAGCTAGCGCTGTGAAAGAGTACTCAGTGAAGTTCAATGCCCTTGCAAGGTTTGCACCGGGAATAGTTAGCACTCCGGCCTTGAGAAGGGATAAGTTTGTGCATGGATTGAAGCCGGAGATAGCCCGGGATATTATGACAAGCTCCAACCCTCCTCGCAATTACGGGTGAGGCCTTGAGGCGGGCAATGAAGGCGGAGATTTTTGAGAATAAAATCTCCCCGTAGGGATCCTCGGCGGGAGGACCGAAGGAGCTACCCTCCGCTCCTCGAGAGAAACATGAGGGTGAAAAAGGCAAAGACATGAAGAATCAGAAAAGAAGTTTCAAGATAAACGGAATAGAAAGGAGTGGAGGAATAAGCGACCTCGAACGGAAGGGTTTCCTCCTTGCCCTAAGTGTGGTAAGAACCACCGGGAGAGTGTCAAGGATCGAGAGTATGTTATAGGTGCCGACAGCCGGGGCACGTGATGAGGGATTGTAAAGCTCCTCTTCCACCAACTGCAGGTTCGGGGTGGGGCACTGCGAATGCTGTAGTTTTGTGGCACAAGGGGAAGGGGAAGCAGAGGCCTGTCCCATCAGGCCGTTATCGGTCAGCTTATTATTTCATGCATCCCTTTATATGCTTTAATTGATTCAGTGCTACCCATTCGTTTATATCTTATGGGATGCTTGAGAGATTAGGTTTGAGACCTACTAGAGCAAAGACAACCCATTAAGATAGAACTACCCGATGGGGGTTAGTGTTGTGACTCAAGAGATTTTGTTAAGAGAGTCCTTAGTGATCCAGGGTAGAGAGTTAATCGTTGACTTAATAGTTTTGATATGCCCGACTTTGATGTGATTCTCGGGCATGGATTTCCTAGGGAGGTATGGAGAAATTGACTCGTGGAAAAGGAAGGAAGTAGGTTTAACCTCGACAGGAGATAAGTTTAGTTTTGGAGAAGGCCATCACTTGAGCATGCCGATTAGTAATGTAAAGGCCAGGAAGATGTTGAGAAAGGGGTGTTCGGGTTATATTGCCCATGTAGTGCAGTGGGTGATGTTCCACGGTTAGAGATCCAGAGGGTGCCGTAGTTCGAGACTTTCTAGATGTGTTTCCCGGAAGAGTTACTGGGTTTGCCTCCAGAGAGAGAGGTAGAATTTAGTATCGAACTAGCACCGGGGGACAGCACCAATATCTAAAGCCCCTTATAGAATGGCCCAGTGAGCTCCAAGAATTAAAGAAGCAACTCCAAGAGCTTTTAGATAAAGGCTTCATCCGACCAAGTCATTCCCCTTGGGGAGCTCTAATCTGTTTGTGAAAAAGAAGGATGGATCACTAAGGATGTGTATCGATTATAGGGAGTTGAATAAAGTTACTTGAAGAATAAGTACCCTACCCCGGATAGATGACCTCTTTGATCAGGTTGAAAGGTGCAGCAGTGTTCTCCAAGATTGATTTGAGGTCCGGGTATCATCGGTAAGGGTGGTGAGCAAGATGTGGCTAAAGCGCCTTCGTGCACGGGCATTATGAATTTGTAGTAATGCCTTTTGGCTTGACTAATGCCCCACAATTTTTATGGACTTGATGAACAGGGGTATTCCATGAGTATTTGGATCAGTTTATTGTTGTCTTCATCGACGACATTCGATTTACTCAAAGTCCGAGAAGAGCATGAGAAACACTTGGGATTAGATTACTTACCTTGAGAGAAAAGCCAAGTGTGCTAAGTTTTCCAAGTGTGAGTTTTGGCTGAATCAAGTGATATTCTTGGGTCATACCGTGTGAAGGAAGGGATTTCGGTAGATCCGAGTAAAGTGCAGTAATCCCGGAATGGCTGAAGCCGAGCAGTGAAAGAAATCGGGGAGTTTCTTAGGCTTAGCAAAGGTTACTACCGGCGATTTGTAGCGAGATTCGCCTGCTTCTTGGCTAAACCAAGATGCGCTCTTACCAAGCAGTAAAACTCCTTTTGTCTGGTCAGCAGGCTTGCGAAGAAAGCTTCCAAGAGTTGAAGAAGAGGTTAACATCAGCTCCTGTGCTAGTGTTACCGCAGGAGGGTGTAGATTATGACATGTATATGTACGCCTCTTTGCGCGGGGACTCCTGGAGTCGTGTTGATAGCTTAGGTAGGGTTATAGCTTATGCTTCGTCAATTGAAAGAGTACGAGACCAGATACCCTACGCATGACTTAGAGTTAGCAATCTGGGTCTTTGCTTTAAAGATATGGAGGCATTACCTTTATGGTGTGAAGAGTAATATCTACACCGATCATAAGAGTTTGAAGTACTTCTTCTCCTAAAAGGAGTTGAATATGAGGCAGAAGGTGGTTGATGCTGGCCATTATGATTAGAGATCAAGTACCAACCGGGAAAGCCAATGTAGTAGCCGATGCTTTGAGTAGAAAAGCCCATGTTTTCCGGCTTACTAGACAGAAAGAGTTAATAGAAGAATTGTCTACGGAACGGATTGAGGTGGTTCCGGGAAGGGTTGCCAGCCTAGAGGTACAGTCCTCTTTACTAGAGGAAATTGTTAGGAAACGACCCTTGGTCGCAATGGAAAACAAAAAATTTACAACCACGGATCGTCCTTAGAACCCAAAATCAAGGCATGATTTTACACTTTATGCATAATAAGAATCGAGAAAAATAAATCTAAAGGTTTAGATTCATACCCACGTTTGGAGGCTCCACCAATGTCGCCTCTCGAATGTGTTTGCAGATCCAAGTATAGGATCGAACCAAGAAGTCCACACGAAGACAACCACCAAGAACCAAGGAGGGATTTGCTAGATCCTCCTTGGCCTTAAGAAATCAAGAAGAACAAAAAGAAAAAGTTTGATTTTCAATCAAACAAGCTTGAAAGTGGCGTGGGTTTGAGGTATGGGGTGGGGTGTTGTGTTTTTCTTTTCAAAAGGCAAAAATCAATTAATTCCTTAAACACACAAAACACTATTCTTTTTATAGGCAAACTAAGTTGCCCTATTCCCACATGGAATGGGCTTGGGCTCCAACCCAAACACCCCATGTTGCCAAACACTCCCAAATTGGATATTTTATTTATTTCATCATTATTTCAATTAAAAATCAATTAATTCCTTAAACACACAAAACACTATTCTTTTTATAGGCAAACTAAGTTGCCCTATTCCCACATGGAATGGGCTTGGGCTCCAACCCAAACACCCCATGTTGCCAAACACTCCCAAATTGGATATTTTATTTATTTCATCATTATTTCAATTAAAAATCAATTAATATATATTTAATATATATATATTGACATTTAACAATAATGATAATTTATTTGAATATGTGCGAACACACATTCAACCGTAATTTCACTTACTTAATTTTTTTTAACAAATTAAATAAAAGGCTACGACCTTAGCAAATTTAATTGCACTGTGAAATTACCAAAATACCCCTTCGCCCAAAAAGACGAAAACGCCCTTCTTTCTTCTTGGCTCTTAAATTATCTTCTATGTGTGTGACCCATAGGCTCCTCATCATACCGGTAGTGTATAGTATTGTGATTAACACCAATTAATCGTCTCACTAATACACAGACCAAGATTGGCCCCTAGCAAGGCATCATGGCCACCCGATAGATTCGGATTCAGCAAAGTAGCTACCTGTCAAGCGATATGGTTACCGTACAACCCGATCCTTTCATCATACGTTATCTCGGACGAGACGAAGGCATAGAAATAGTGTCAACCTTCGGTTACTCGATATTATATATTCGGGCGGACCAATGACCCGTATTATAACTGGATAGAGCAACAACTCAATCCCACCGTGGCCACGCTTTTAGTGTCATTGCCATATACTGAATTGCGCCGTGAGATAACTTCTCCCGCACCCGGGAGTGATGAATCCTTTATCAATCCACCATAGTCTTGATACACTCCTTGATATAGCCAATCACCACCGTACTGACAGCTCTAAATAGAACTGCGTTAGACTAGCGTCAAACTGTACCAATCGGTGCACAAGGCACTCCGGTGATCTCAAGTCTAAGGATCACATGCACCACCATTCGTTAGAGGATTTGTTCCATAGACACTGGGGTTACCATCCATATGGAATCCTCTCGGTGGGTCAATCCAAGAACTTGCTGTGGTATATCCGCCTACAACAAGCACCCATGTGTTGCACCAGGTTGTCACCGAACAACCTTGACAAGTGAGATCACTCACTGCCTTTCGACAGGGTCGTTCAACACTATGATATATTGATTATCTCTGTGTCCCTTACTTCGCAACAACATCACACATGTTTCTAGAATGGCCACCATATGTGCTCATAGGGTTCTCACTATCAAGATTTGAAACACTTGATACCCTCGTCACGGTTCTACCATTCTAAGGACATATATCAATACATATTGCAATAATAATGATTTACGCGATATAGAATAAAATGCCTTTTATTATTGATTAATGAACATTATTACAAAGAGTCAATTCCACAATAATTGATTGGCTCTAGGGCATCTACTCTAACAATCTCCCACTTGCACTATAGCCAATCATTCATGTATTTAATACCAAATGATTTCAAGTGCCTTTCATGTCATGACAGAGGCTTTGAAGCAGGATCTCAGATTGTCATCAGTATGCACTTTACTAATCTGCACGTCTTTCCTCTCAACTATCTCTCTGATGAGATGGAATCGTCTGAGTATGTGTCTGGACTTCTGATGAGACCGTGGTTCCCTAGCTTGAGCAATTGCTCCATTGTTGTCACAATAGATGTCTATAGGATCAACAATCGTAGGAACCACACCAAGTTCAATGACGAACTTCTTAATCCAGACTGCCTCCTTGGCCGCATCGACAATGCAATATACTCCGCCTCCATTGTAGAGTCCGCTACTGTGCTTTGCTTGGAGCTCTTCCAGCTCACTGCACCGCCATTGAGACAAAATACAAACCCTGATTGCGATCGATAATCGTCTTTGTCCGTCTGGAAACTAGCATCACTGTATCCTCTTACAGTGAGCTCATCTTCCCCTCCATAAACCAAGAACATATCCTTAGTCCTCTTCAAGTACTTAAGAATATTCTTGACACCATCCGATGGACGCACTGGATCCGATTGATATCTACTACAAGTGCTCAAAGCACATGAGACATCAATCCGAGTACATAGCATGGCATACATGATGGATCCAATTGTTGATGCATATGGGATCCTCTTCATCCTATCTCTCTCATCTTGTGTTTTAGGACACAATTCCTTAGAGATAAACAAACCATGTGACATCGGAAGAAATCCTTTCTTGGATTCTTCCATATTGAATCAGCTTACAAATTTTATAATATATGCACTTTGTCGGCCTAACCTGCGATCTATCATGATAGATCTTTATACCAAGGATGTAGGTGCTTCCCCTAAGTCTTTCATGGAGAAGCACTTGGATAACCAAGTCTTTACCGATTGCAAGTTCGGTATATCATTCCCGATCAGAAGTATGTCATCGACATACAACACTAGGAATGCTACTGCGCTCCCACTCACTTTCTTGTAAACACAGGGCTCATCTTCATTTTTGATAAAACCGAATTGTTTTACGGCCTCATCAAAACGAATGTTCCAACTCCTTGAAGCTTGCTTGAGTCCATAAATGGATCTCTGCAACTTGCATACCTTATTAGCTTGACTATCAAGAACGAAACCATCAGGTTGTGTCATATACACATCCTCTTCAAGGTTTCCATTCAGGAAAGCGCTTTTGACATCCATTTGCCAAATCTCATAGTCATGATATGCAACAATTGCAAGCATAATCCGGATGGATTTAATCATGGCAACCGCGAAAAGGTTTCTTCATAGTCAATGCCATGAATTTGTTTGAAACCTTTGGCAACTAGCCGTGCTTTATAAGTATGCACGTTGCCATCCATGTCGCTTCTTCTTGAAGACCCATTTACACCCTATGGGTTTTATCCCTTCAGGTGGTTCCACCGTAAAACCACACTTGGTTCGTACATGGAGTCCATCTCGATTTCATGGCTTCAAGCCATTTAATGGAATCTGGATCCGATATAGCCGTCTTCGTAGGTTCGGGTTCAATCGCCTTGATAGACTAGTACGTCACCATGTTGAGTCACGAGATAACCGTATCTCTCGGGCTCATGGCGTACTCTCCCAGATCTACGTAGCTCCTGTGCTACCTGAGGTGGTTCACTTTGATCCACAATTTGTGGAGTAACCTCCTCATGATGCTCAACCACTCCTTGTGGCACATCATCCCGTCCTTCGTCTAGTATATCTTGTGGTTCTAGAACTTCATCGAGTTCTACTTTTCTCCCACTAGTACTTCTTAGAAAATGTTCCTTTTCTAGGAAGACACCAGATCGAGCAACAAAAATTTTGCGCTCTTCTGGGTGGTAGAAATAGTATCCTTTGGTCTCCTTTGGATACCCCACAAATATACATTTATAGGATTTTGGGCCCACTTGTTCGTTAATTTCTTAACATAAGCTTCGCAACCCCAAATCCTTAGATAAGACAAGTTGGGCTTTCGCCCACTCCATAGCTCATATGGAGTCTTATCTACAGACTTTGACGGCACACGGTTTAAAACGTGAGTCGCAATCTGAGGATAACCCCTGTGGACATGCAGGGTAAATCACTAAAACTCATCATGGACCTAACCATGTCAAGTAAGGTCCTATTCCTCCTTTCGACACTCCATTGTGTTGGGGTGTATAAGGAGGGGTGAGTTGTGATACTATCCCACATTCCTTCAGTACTCGAAAACCCCAGCTTAAGTATTCACCTCCTCGATCCGACCGAAGAGCTTTAATACTTTTGCCCAACATATTCTGTACTTCATTCCTGAATTCCTTGAATTTATCAAAGGCTTCAGATTTATGTCTCATAAGGTAGACATAACCATATCTACTGAAATCATCAAGAAATGTGATGAAGTATGAATATCCACCTCGCTTCAATCGTTAGTGGACCACATACATCACTATGGATGATGCCTAATGACTTCAAGAGCTCTTTCACTTTGTCCTGTGAAAGGAGACTTGGTCATCTTGCCTAAAAGGCATGACTCGCATACCTCAAATGACTGGAAGTCAAAAGGGGCCAAAACTCCATCCCTTTGAAGTTTTGCAATGCGAGTCTTATTAACATGACACAATCTACAATGCCGAGATATGTTTGGTTTTGATCGCTGTCTTAGTTTCGGTTTCTGCATTAGAATATCTTTCATTGTTTCCCACTTGCACAGTTACCATTATATGGTTCTAATTCCTTTATGAATATTCAAACAAAGGGCCACAACAATGGTGATATCTCAAAATGATACCCCATATTATCCAAAACGGATATTGAAATAATATTTCTAGAAATAGAAGGTACGTGATAACAAGTTATGTAGTTCCAACAATAAGCCCGTAGGCAAAGATAAACAATAAGTCCCTACACTAATGCAGCCACATGTGCTCCATTTCCAACTCGTAGGTCCACCTCTCCCTTGGCGAGCACTCTACTCGCCTTAGTCCCCTCCACATCAAGACAAATGAGTACCACATCCCGTGTCCATGACCCAAGATGTTGAGGGAGAGAAGTTAATCTCAATCATGAAAGTACCCTGAAGTCGTAGCATCCGACTTCTTCTTGCTTGCGAGGAAAGCCTTGCAGTGTTTCCTCCAAAGGCTGTGCTTGCCACAAAAGAAGCAGACTACCTTGCCCTTTCCTATGCCACTCTCAGCCCAAGAGCAACCTGTCCTTTCCCGGGCTTCTTGGGCTTGGGTTTGGCCTTGGCCTTACCCTTGCCGTTACCCTTTGCTTTACTAGCAAGAACCAAGAAACAGCTTGGACTTTTTCAAGTCCCTGCTCATCCTCAAAGATGTTCAAGAAGTTCGAGGGGTTTTGGTTTTTCCATCGTGTTCATATTGAAATTCATTATGAACTGGAGCATAAGAGTCAGGCAAGGATTGCAGAATTAAATCCATTTGTAATTCGCATCCAAGCCACATCCCAAAGTCTCAAGCCTCTCAATGTGCTCGATCATCTTGAGCACATGAGGACCAACTTGGGCACCCTCAGTCAGACGACTCCCAAACAGTGCTTTCGACACCTTGTACCTCTCATGTCGAGCATTTGTTTCATAAAGCTCCTTGAGGTGTAGAATTATGGAAGAAGCATCCATATTCTCATGTTGCTTTTGCAGCATAGGTGTCATCGATGCTAACATCAAGCATTGTACGCTATCAGCATCATCAAGGAACTTTTGATAAGTTTCCTTAACTTCCTGAGTGGCATCAGGATCAGGCTCAGCCATGTATGGCTTTTCAAGGATATACAATTTCTTTTCCGACTTAAGTATAATCCGAAGATTACGATACCACTCTGAGAAATTGGATCCATCCAACCTGTTTTCTTTTTCGATTATCGGTCGCAGGTTCATAATACTCATTTTCGGTGAATCTACAATTGCGAAAAGATAAAGTTATTATAAAGTTCATTATTATTTAATATGGTCTTTTATTAAACGATGCTCCCACTATTTTACTCAAGCCAATAGCCCTCACTATTAACTCGGGAAAGCCCGTTGGCTTTCCTAGTGGACCGAGATCCCATCCTCCCCATTTCAAACCTTCGCTTTGGCGAACAAGCCAAAATGAGTTGATTAGGTAGGCCAACAAACTTAATCCACACCAATTGATAGCTCCCACTATCAACCTCAAATGTGAAAAAAGCCAACAAGCCAATCACACAATTCAATGGCTCCAACCATTGTCCTCAAGTGTGATTCTCAATATCAGTAGAGTGGACACTACATGTCACCACGTACACATAATATATGTACTGCTCTACTTTGCCTATGACGTGTTTATCAACCTTCGCTTTGGCGAACAAGCAAAACCGTCATTTTAAGTCACACCCATCACCATTAAGGAAAACTCCAATGAATTTTAACCTCCCACTGGTAGAAGTGTACCCTTCGCTTTGGCGAACAAGGTTTCGACGAACAATGGTTTGATTAAAACCATGGTGATGGAAGGCATTCGTGACTTAATATACTTAGTTGAGGGGTTTGTTATTTAATGTCTCATCAGATTATTATCTTTGTTAGAATGACATTGTTTGGCATGTTATTCAACATTCAACCTTAGCATGCATTCTAAACAAAATATTAAACGTGCCGGTACATGGCCTAACTAAAACCGATCTCCTCGAGCCTAGAGGGATCGGTGGGTCACCTAGGGATCCTGTAACAAATATCTTGAGTCTTCAAGTATGGTTGCCTCGCCCTTCGCTTCGTCCTCCAGGGTACATTACATAAACATCATTCTAAATTTACAATAAAATTAATATTAAACTAATTTTACATCAACAAATTTAGAAACCTCGATTTACATTCAAGGGGAATGAGATGAGAAAAGAATGTACATTAAGAAGAAGAGAGAAGGCAGGACACGCAGGCCCTATTTATAATATTACAGCCATACATACCCAAAATAATTTAAAACATTCACCCTTAGGTCTAAGGCTCATGTACGCGCACCATGCAATATACAAACAAGTACAAAGCATACATTTCAAAAACAATCAATTTTTGAATTGGGTGGGTTAATTAATTAATTACCCTCTTAAATGTGCAGAATGTATATTGGCTTTACAGGTTATTAAAAACTGCAGATTAGTCCCTTTCAGAAAAATACAGAATGGGAAAACTACATCCTTCGCCGCGGCGAAGGTTTTATCTTCGCTGCGGCGAGGATTTAAATTAGGTCTAGCCGCCACAAACTTCGCCGCGGCGAAGGTTTTATCTTCGCCGCGGCGAAACTTTCCAGAGGCTCCTCGCCGCGGCGAAACCTGGAAATCCCCAATTCGCACAGTTCGCGTTTTTGCAGTTTTTTGTGTATAAACACTAATCCAAATCAAATCAAACGTACATACGTTCAACCAGGATATTAACCAACCATTATAACATTCATCAACACATTATTAAACCACTTTATCATTTGAATTACTCATTCAACAATGGATTTACAGATTTTTCAGTTTTAATAAAAATTGGGTTTTTCATGGCATTCATCAAGGCGGGCATGTTATCAACAAATACATGTATCAACAATTCCCCCCGTAAATCTAGTACCCTAGGCTCGATACCTTTGATCGTTAGGAAACGACCGGTTGCGCAGCGGAAAACAAAAAATTTACAACCACGGATCGTTCCTTAGAACCCAAAATCAAGGCATGATTTTACATTTATGCATAATAAGAATCTGCAGAAAAATAAATCTAAAGGTTTAGATTCATACCCACGTTTGGAGGCTCCACCAATGTCGTCTCTGAATGTGTTTGCTACCGATCCAAGTATAGGATCGAACCAAGAAGTCCACACGAAGACAACCACCAAGAACCAAGGAGGGATTTGCTAGATCCTCCTTGGCCTTAAGAAATCAAGAAGAACAAAAGAAAAAGTTTGATTTTCAATCAAACAGTGAAAGTGGCGTGGGTTTGAGTGTATGGGGTGTTGTGTTTTTCTTTTCAAAAGGCAAAAATCAATTAATTCCTTAAACACACAAAACACTATTCTTTTTATAGGCAAACTAAGTTGCCCTATTCCCACATGGAATGGGCTTGGGCTCCAACCCAAACACCCCATGTTGCCAAACACTCCCAAATTGGATATTTTATTTATTTCATCATTATTTCAATTAAAAATCAATTAATATATATTTAATATATATATATTGACATTTAACAATAATGATAATTTATTTGAATATGTGCGAACACACATTCAACCGTAATTTCACTTATTTAATTTTTTTTAACAAATTAAATAAAAGGCTACGACCTTAGCAAATTTAATTGCACTGTGAAATTACCAAAATACCCCTTCGCCCAAAAAGACGAAAACGCCCTTCTTTCTTCTTGGCTCTTAAATTATCTTCTATGTGTGTGACCCATAGGCTCCTCATCATACCGGTAGTGTATAGTATTGTGATTAACACCAATTAATCGTCTCACTAATACACAGACCAAGATTGGCCCCTAGCAAGGCATCATGGCCACCCGATAGATTCGGATTCAAGAAAGTAGCTACTCAACGATATGGTTACCGTACAATTCGATCCTTTCATCATACGTTATCTCGGACGAGACGAAGGCATAGAAATAGTGTCAACCTTCGGTTACTCTCGATATTATATATTCGGCCTGGACCAATGACCCGTATTATAACTGGATAGAGCAACAACTCAATCCCACCTGGCCACGCTTTTAGTGTCATTGCCATATACCGAATTGCGCCGTGAGATAACTTCTCCCGCACCCGGGAGTGATGAATCCTTTATCAATCCACCATAGTCTTGATACACTCCTTGATATAGCCAATCACCACCGCATCGACAGCTCAATAGAATCGCGTTAGACTAGCGTCAACCGTACCAATCGGTGCACAAGGCACTCCGGTGATCTCAAGTCTAAGGATCACATGCACCACCTTCGTTAGAGGATTTGTTCCATAGACAACCGGGGTTACCATCCATATAGAATCCTCCTGGTGGGTCACTCCAAAGAACTTGCCTGTGGTATATCCGCCTACAACAAGCACCCATGTGTTGCACCAGCTTGTCACCGAACAACCTTGACAAGCAGATCAGTCACGCCGACAGGTCGCTTCAACACTATGATAGCCTTACCGTATTATCTCGTGCCCTTACTTCGTAATATCACATGGACGTTTCTAGAATGGCCACCATATGTGCTCATAGGGTTCTCACTATCAAGATTTGAAACACTTGATACCCTCGTCGCTCTACCATTCTAAGGACATATATCAATACATATTGCAATAATAATGATTTACGCGATATAGAATAAAAATGCCTTTTATTATTGATTAATGAACATTATTACAAAGAGTCAATTCCACAATAATTGATTGGCTCTAGGGCATCTACTCTAACAGAAATTAGAGAAAAGCAAATGGCTGATGAGTGGTGTCGAAAATAGTTCACAAGTGCATGAAGGCAAGACATCGAGTTCTTTGTGAGAGATGGTGTCTATTTCAGAAATCGGTTGTGCATTCCTCCAAATGAGGAGTTGAAACAGAAAAATCCTTATAGAGGCTCATGACACACCGTACACCGCTCATCCGGGAGCAACCAAGATGTATCAGGGACATCAAGAAAGGCTATTGGTGGTCGGTATGAAGAAAGACATCGCCGAGTTTGTGGCTAAATGTCTAACTTGCCGGCAGGGGTGAAAGCAGAACACCGGCGCCGCCGGGGTGGTTGCAAGCCATTGAGTGTTCCAGAGTGGAAATGGGAGAGCATTTCAATGGATTTTATCACGGGCCTTCCCAGAGTGCAGAAAGGGTGTAATGCTATATGGGTGATTGTGGATATGTTAACCAAGTCAGCCCATTTTCTCCCAAAGAAAGGAGAGTACCACTACGTCATCGCTTGGCCCAGATTTACCTCAAGGAGATAGTCGATTGCATGGTGTGCCCAAGGTTATAGTATCGATAGAGATTCCAGATTTGTTTCAGGCCTTCCGGACAAGTTTACAGAGGAGTTTGGGTACCCGCTTAGCATTCAAGACGCCTATCATCCTCGTATGCATGGCCAAACCGAGAGAACGAATCAGGGTGCTCGAGGATATGTTGAGAGCCTGTTGCATGGATTACAGAGTATCCCGGCATAAGATGTTACCCTTAGTAGAATTTGCCTACAACAATGCTTATCACCTACAATTAGAATGGCGCCTTACGAGGCTTTGTATGGTAGACGGTGTAGGTCTCCGCTCATTGGGATGAAGTGGGAGAGATGAGTTCGAGTACCGCTCTTGGGCCAGAGATGACTCGTAAACTTGTAGAAGATGTAAAGGTAATCCAAGTAGAATGAAGCAAGCCCAAGATCGGACGTAAGAGTTATGCCGATTTGAAGAGGAAGGAGGTAGAATTCCAAGTGGGCGACAAGGTGTTTCGAAGGTTTCCCTTATAAGCGAGTCATGCGTTTTGGAACCAAAGGGAAGTTAGCACCGAGGTTTGTAGGTCCTTTTGAGGTCTTGCAACGAGTAGGAAAGGTGGCCTCAGATTGGCTCTACCACCTAGTATGGATAGGGTGCATGATGTCTTCCATGTCTCGATGCTACGGAAATATGTAAGTGATCCCCTCCACATCCTCGAGCGAGAGAACGTCAAGTAGCGTAGAATCTAGATATGAAGAACGCCCAGCCTTCGTATTCTAGACGACTGGGTTAAAGAGTTCTTAACAAGAGTGTTCCGCTAGTGAAGGCTTCTTTCGTTTGGAGGAATCACAAAGCTGGAAGCCTTACTTGGGAAGTGCAGAACGGGACATGCGTAATCGTTTCCCCGAGTTATTTGTTTGAATTTCGGGGACGAAATCCTTTTAAGGGGGAAGAATTGTAACGCCCACTTGAGGTACGTTGTTATTGTTTCCTCTTTCGCCCTTAATCGAGTTGGGTTTTTGTTATATTTGTTTGTTTGAGCGTTATGTTGAATGTTGCCCTGAAATTGGTTGAAAATAGAAGAATCTTAGTGAACCAAGCTTCGCCGGGGCGAAGAAGAGTCTTCGCCGCGGCGAAGATGTGTTGAGACCAAGGGCGAAACTCTGGACAGCTTTCGCGCGTACAAAGGTTTCTTCGCGCGGATGGGCCGATTTTTATGTTGGTTGAGTTTTAGATATTTTCTTCCCCAAGGGCAATTTGACCTTTCTACCCCTAATTAGTAGGAAAAGTGGGGAGTGAATTGTAAGGATTTTTCATGGAGAGTATGTTGAGATGGGGGTGAGTTTGTAATGAATCAAAGGATATGGATGGAATTTCCAAAGAAGAGTAAGGGCAAAATGGGAATGATTGTGTTTTTTATTTCATTAAAAGGAATTAGAATCAAAGAAACCCTTCATTTCTCTTCTTCTCAAACGCAACTTCTCATTCTTCTCCTCTCAACTTCTTTTCTTTTGATCAAGGATTTTCAAGGGTTTTTGAAGTGATTTTGGGGTAGAAAAGCAACCTAAGGCTTCCTAAGGTAAGGATTTCTTCTTAAGTTGTGTGATTTGGGAGTTTTAACCCATATTTGAGTTTGAGAGTTTTCATTCTTTTGGTTAAGAGTAGAGAGAATAGCCAAGAAAACCAAGTGGAAAGAAGATTGGTGAAGTCTCTCCATAGCAAGTAAGTAAAACCCAACCCAAGTTGAGATTCATGAAATTTCTTGATTAGGGTTTTGATAGAAATGATGTATGTATGTGATGTGCATGTAATATGCCATGTATGGAGTATTAAATGGAAATTTCTATGCTTTAGAATGTTCTTACCTTGCAAATTTGAGAAATGAGTGTTGGTTTGGCAATAGTTGAGATGAAATTTAATGGGGTATTATGAATCCCCTTTTTGGAAGTGTTTTCTATGGCAGGCTTTGTGGCTTTGTGAAGGGGTTTTTCCCCATTTTGGATGGTTAGGAAAAGTTTTAGATTCATGGCTATGAGATAGTTTTATAGTGCACATGAGTTGTTTGATGAAATGCCTAATAGAGGTTGAGTGGGTAGTAATGAACCTTAATTCTTGCAACATTGCATGTTGGCATTTCACAAGTGCATTAGTAGAGATGAATCATCCATGTGCATTGTTATATGCATTGAAAAGTGACCTAAGAAAGAGTAGAAAACTTTGTGTATAGAAATACCCTATGAGTAGAGAGCTTAGTGGGTAAAATTACTCTAAGGGTAGAGAGCATTGAAAAAATGCTACAATAGAATGAGTTAGAAGAGTAGTATAGTTGGGATGATGCTTTGTGATCATCACCCGACCGTTATGGGAATCGGATGGATGCTTTGTGATCATCATCCGAATAGCCTTAGAGAGATGGGTCGATGCTTAGTGATCGTCACCCAATGAGTAATAGAAATGGGTAGATGCTTTGTGACCACTACCCGATTAGTTAAGAGATATGTAGGTTGATGCTTTGTGATCATCATCCAATGGCTAGTAGAAGCGGGGTGATGCTTTGTGATCATCACCCGATAGTGACTAGAGATGGGTAAATGCTTGGTGATCATTACCCAAAATTCATGAGGAATGGGTAGGTGCTAGGTGATCTCCACCCGATAGTTAGGAGGAACCGAGTTGGTGCTTTGTGATCCTCACTCGGTAGTCACTAAGAACGGGTTGGTACTGAATTCCACCCGATAGCCATAGAGAGTGAAATGGTGTGTGAACGCCATTCGGCCGTACCTCTCGTAAGATGAGGCCATGATGTTATTAGAAACAGAAATAGAAACAGAATTAGAAAAGGAAAGAATTAAGAGTCACACGCGGGGACAGAGCTTAGAGAGTTTTACTTACGAGCATTATTTGTGCTCACCCCGTTATTTTCCTTTGTGGATGCAGGTTCTAGGTGATGATTCGGTTGGAGGGACGTCGGCGGGGCGAGGAGCAATAGCTACACTGTTCCCCTATTTTGTCTTTTGAAATGCACTTTTGTAAACAGTAACTTTTGTGTATAAAAGACATGTGAATTGTAATGAAAAGAAACTTTTGGGCCCAATTTTCCATTGTTAATTGCATGCATTGTACTAGTTTTCAGTAGGTGTTACATTTTTGGTATCAGAGCAAAGATTTTGGGATTGAACAGTGTACTATTCTCATCGCCACGACGTCCTCTAACCAACCGTGTGAGTAATTCCTTCCTTACAGTAATTGTTTCTTGAGTTCATTAGTGTGATCATTTTGTAGATGAGGCGTAGTTATCGAAATCGCGGTAAAGGTGTGGTGAATGAAGGAGAACCTTCTAACCCACCAGAGTCTACGCCCTCCCTTGGATGAAGCTAGAATCCGGGGAATAATACAGCAGGTTATGATTGAAACTCAGGGGAGAGTTGTACCCCTGCATGTGCACCGCCGCTACGCCTGAGAGAGGGCAAACTACCTCCTAGTACCGAATACGGAGTTGAACCGATATATGGTCTTTCCACAACATCAGCCCTCGAGTTTAAGGGTACTACGGATCCAGTAGTAGCAGAGGAGTGGCTTGGGTCAGTAGAACGAGCCACGGGTTTATTTCCCATGACAGACCGGGAGAAGATCCGGTATGCGAGTTTCTGCTTTGGGGTGATGCCCGAATTTGTGGGAATTAATGGAAGAAACTCATGATGCGATAAAGAATGACATGGGAAGAGTTTAGGCAAGAGTTTGAGGCTGAGTATAGATCGAGAGGACCAAGTTCATGAGAAGGTCCAAGAATTTATCACTTATGGGTTAAGGAGCCTGCGCCGTGAAAGAGTACTCGGTGAAGTTCAATGCCCTTGCAAGGTTTGACCGGGAATAGTTAGCACTCCTGGCCTTGAGAAGGGATAAGTTTGTGCATGGATTGAAGCCGAGATAGCCCGGGATATTATGACAAGCTCCAACCCTCCTCGCAATTACATGGAGGCCTTGAGGCGGGCAATGAAGGCGGAGATTTTTTGAGAATAAAATCTCCCCGTAGGATCCTCGACGGGAGGGACCAGAGGAGCTACCCTCCTCCGCTCCGCAGAGAGAAACATGAGGGTGAAAAAGGCAAAGACATGAAGAATCTGAAAAAGAAGTTTCGGGATAAAATAGAATAGAAAGGAGTGGAGGAATAAGCGACCTCGAACGGAAGGGTTTCCTCCTTGCCCAAGTGGCTAAGAACCACCCGGGAGAGTAGCTGTCTCAAGGATCGTAGAGTATGTTATAGGTGCCGACACCAGGGCACGTGATGAGGGATTGTAAAGCTCCTCTTCCACCTTACCGCCAGTGGTTCTGGGGGCACTGCGAATGCCGCAGAGTTTTTACCGTGGCACAAGGGGCAAGCAGAGGCTACCCATCACCATATCGGGTCGGGCTTATTATTTCATGCAGTCCCTTTATATGCTTTAATTGATTCAAAGTGCTACCCATTCGTTTATATCTTATGGGATGCTTGAGAGATTAGGTTTGAGACCTACTAGAGCAAAGACAACCCATTAAGATAGAACTACCCGATGGGGTTAGTGTTGTGACTCAAGAGATTTTGTTAAGAGAGTCCTTAGTGATCCAAAGAAGGTTGAGCTATGTATTTAATTCATATCGTAACAATTATATGGCCAAAGAAGCAACTAAAGCTTCTGCTCTCAAAGAAGAAAATCAAGTTTGACTGAATCAACCTATTCTACAACAAAACTAATTATGCTTTGCTAGCTATGGAAAAATTCAGCAAAATAAGAATTAATATACAAGAAATTATAGTTTCTGAATTTTCTCAGCAACCAAACACAAATTCATACGATAATGAACTAGTCACACAATCTAAGCAACAGTTGATGAAAATTATGAAAATGCAAATTATGCAAATTAGTTACATAATCTAAAAACAAAATGACAAATGTCATAAAAGAACACAAGACATTACCATATAAATGCCTCGACGCCAAGGCTGCGGAAGAGAGTTTGTCGTGATATGTGAGACAAACTCGGCGAAAATATTAGCATTGCTTGAGGTGCATAGAGTGGTAATTACATCGATAATTTGGCATGCAATAGGTGTTTCTCAATTGTGTGAAAGCTAATTATTGTTTCAAGTAATGAGGAATAGAATTGAAATATACCTAGAATAAAAAAAACTTTTAGATATATTTTTCAAACAATAATTCTTTTCTCTATGATTTTTAATTTAATGGAAATTGTATAAGTCTCAGTACATGTGAACTGCATTAGCATGTTCCCATGACAATACAAATGATTTTAACAGTACTTCACCTTTTCGATATTTCAAATTTCTTTTTATTTGATTTCTAAGTTTCTAGTACCATGAAGTTCTTTAAATTCTAGTCTCATCACCAAGATAACACACTTGGTCAAAATTGACATTTTTTGTTCTATTAAACTATATAGCTGTACAGACACAACAAAAAAAAAAAAAAAAAAGTCCATTAAATAGCACCAAGATGTAGATTCAAGGGACAGACACCAGAATCTAAAGATTATCTTATAAAGTACAGATGTTGAATCAAGTGAACTATAACGAAGACCCATGTTGCTAGATCGACAAGATTTATTCTACTTGTTTTAAACCTGCTTATACCATCTGCCTTTCTCTAAAAGACACAAGCGTTTAACTCAAAAAACATTGATCACAATGAAATGAAACAAAACTCATGAAAAAAAAAAAAAGATATTCAAGTATCTATTGTTGTTGCATGTCAATAGATTCAACTCTTCAAGTACTCTGTTGTTGTTGCATGTTAATAGATCCTACTCTTACGCCAAAGTTAATGAAGCAGATATAATGAGTAAACCTACACAGAATATCAGATTGCTTAGCTAGTAAAGAGTATTCTAATAGATAGACACAGATTAATATGCCTTTAAGAGAAACACTTTATGCAATCTGTAACTTATAATTTAAAGAAAAGCTACTAATTTTTAAATTGCAGCAGTTATTACCTTGCATTGAGATTCAACAACACAAGTGAAAACACTATGTGAGCGTGAGCTTTCTGCATTTATACTAGTTGCAACCGTCCTCCTATTTGACAATCCCTGCATCATAAAAACACTGATCATAAATTTAATGCAAGAAAAAATAACAAATCAAACATATTAAAATCATATATTGAGGGGAGACAGAATGTTACAAGTGAATAATCCAATTTATTTTCCCCAAAATAACTACTAACTATGATCCAGAAGCAGTAGATAAAAACAAAACAAAAAGAATTTCATGGATGACAATTCTCTACATGAACCTCATCAATTAGCTAAACTTAGAGATATGACGTGAGAGCTTAAGGTAAAGCCTTACACCATCAGCAATAATCCTTAAAATGCTTCAGTCCGGTAAGCAAATACACATCAATTTCAATCCCCTTAAAGAAGTAAAACCGGTATTCTTTTGGCAAAAAAACAATTTCAATAAAACATTTAGTGTTTGTTCAATCTTTATTACAATTTATTTATTGATTATTCGGAAAAGCTTAGACTTTCTTATAAATCTTTCACTATTGTATATCCCCACTAAAGAAGTAAGACCGACATACTTCTGGTAAAAAATAATTTTAGTAAAACATTTAATGTTTTGTCAATCTTTATTACAATTTATTTATTGATTATTCAGAAAAGCTTAGACTTCCATATAAATCCTTCACTATTATATATAAACTGAAAGAAAAAAAAAAAAAAAAAAACTCTCAAGTCACGTTAACTCTTTTGTCTGGTTAGTTCTTTGTCTCCTTTTGAGTCATTTGGGAACTAGGATACAAGGAGAAGATTCAAAATCCTAGAAGAACATGAACGATTTCCTATGTATAAGAATCACCAATGTGTACATTTGATACGTATTCTTATATTTACTTCCTTCTTTGTCATCCAAAAAGAAACTTATTTTTGTTACTGCCATATCTTTAATTTTCTATTTCCTAAACCATGGTACTGCATTCGCCAAAAACACCTCCTTTTTTTATGTTCAAACACTTAATAAATTTGTAGTGTACTCTATTCACATGCCAGAAAAAAGAAAAAGAAAAACATATAAAGTTGCCAAGCATTACATGCAGTAAACCCTTAAAATAAATTCAAGCACCAGGAAAGATTCCTATATGTTGGGTGTACCTATTAGGTCATAGTCAATGTAACATGGAATTAAATTTGTCAAGCAAAGAAACACTATAACGACAAGGAAAATGAATATATACATGTTCGTACTAGCCAAGGAATCGTACAACATTTCTTTTATAGGCATTCTCTAGAAAGTCTTAAACACTAGGAACCCACCTTAAGCATCCTCACTATGCGTTCCAGGAAGAAAAAACAAAGCAAACCTTTATTAGTGGTTGTGTGACATCCTTTATTGTGCATATGTACTCCTCTGTCAAATTTTCAACATAAACACCAGAGTTGACATCTTCTCTTATCTGGAAGGAGAAGCAAAACAGGGTCAAGGAAGACTGAATTTATGTAGGTCTTTTACTGGATGTGAGTGCTTCTGTTACCTAAAGTTTCTCTGGCTTGGATCCAAAAAATCTGTGATTTGTTCATTGTAAATCTGCAATAATATGTGGATATATTAGGACATGCAACATTAAATTTCACAAGACCAAAAGGGATACTGTCCATTCGGAAAACCTGAAGAAAAGAACAACGACATTTCTCTCTCTTCTAATACAAAACAAAAGAAAGAAACTCAACAATTTCTCGCTTTTCCAGTCAGTAAAAAAACAAAAGCTTTAAAATTTACATTTTCTCAAGCTTGAGTCACTTTTTCCCCAAATTCTGTCAAAATACAAAAAAGATAATATCAAATAACCACCCCGAAGAAGATGGAAACAATTACTTGAACGCCTGACAACCATTACGTTCTCGGGAAGTGTATGAGTGGCGAGCTTACGCTTGAGTGGGTTGGGTGGGCGTGGGGGAAGTGGACTCTTAATCTTGGAAGATGCCAGAGAACGCGGAAGAAGTGAGTTCGTCTTTTTGCTTCTGCAATGACTTTAATTTTGAATTAGGGTTTGGAGATGGCAACTCACTTGAGTGGGTCTCTCTGAAGATTGTGTTTCTTGGCTACATGAAGTGGTTGATTCTAATCAGTAAACTACAGAGAGAGAAGAGAGAAGAAAGATTAGGGTTTGTTAATTTGGGCAAGATTGCTGAGATTGAGGGCATTGGAGATAAGAAGAGAAGAGGAGAAAGAAATGTAACCGTTAAAGAGTAGAGAGGGGTAAACTTCTGAATTTTGTTGAATTATTCACATTGTGGGGAATTTATACCCAGAAAGTGGAGAACATTTAGCTGCCCGGCCATCCCAAGTTTCGATTAAGAAAATGGCTTTGAAAATGTTTTTCATTTTTTTTTTTTTAATTTAGAGAAGATGACGTGACATAGTTAGGATTAATTAAACACGTAAAATGGGTTAAAATGAAAAGATTAAAACATATTTGGGTCGAATCATAAATAATGAAAGTTTTTAAAATTTGAAATTTACAAAACAAGACCCACCTATTCACCTCACTTAATCGAAATTCATTAGGGCAAAAAGTGATTTCTTGAACCAAAGGGAGACACTACGATTTCCGATCGAACTTGCAAATTTCCACACCATATTCAATCCTAAAATCAATTTCTTAAACCCTAAACGAAATACAGTAGTGATTTCCTGCGATAAGTTATGATTTTTGATCGATTTCTTGAACCTTAAAATCAATTTCTTGAACCTTAAAATCGATTTCTTGAACCCTAAATGGAATCTGTGCGATTTCCGGCAATACAACCCACATTTCCAATCGAAACTGCAAATTTAGACACCAAATTCAAACCAAAATCATGGTTGATGCTCACAATGAGGAGAAAAACCCAACGCCACTTTGAGTCCTAGATTCTAGTTGCACAAGCAGTTCAATGGCTGCTCCGGTGGATCATCCGATCAGTGAAGGCGGTCCACAGGCAGAGGAGACGACGACGACACAATAAGAAAGAGAAGAATCGCAAAACGGTGCTAAAGAGGAGGAGTTAGGCGAGAATGCAGGCGAGGATGAGGAGTCCGGTGAGAATTCAAGCCAGGAGGAGTCTTCTGAGGATTCAGGTAACGAGGAGGAGGCGAGCGAGAATGCAGGCTACGAGAAGGCCGGCGAAGAAAGGGTATGTATTTGTTTTGGGAGTATTGCTTTGTACTGTCGCTTAAGTAACCATTTGTATCGCTTAAGTGATTAATCTCTTTTACTATGATCGCTTAAGCGATACAATCGCTTAAGCGATCTTAGATCTGGGTATAATCATCTGCCTAGATCTAAGATCGCTTAAGCGATCATTTGTATTGCTTAAGTGATTGATTCAATTTCCTCTTAGCCACTTAACGATTTCAGATCGCTTAAACGATCTTGTCCGAGGTAGAATCATCTTAAATATAAGATTGCTTAAGCGATCTTTTGTATCGCTTAAGAGATTCTTTTAGTTTACTCTTGGTCGCTTAAGCGATTTCAGATCGCTTAAGACAATCGCTTAAGAGATCTTAGATCTGGGTAGAATCATCTGCCCAGATCTAAGATCGCTTAAGCGATCATTTGTATTGCTTAAGTGATTGATTCAGTTTCCTTTTATGTAACAACTGCTGAAAACTAGTACAATGCATGCATAATAACAATAGAAAATTGGGCCCAAAACTTGCTTTTCATTAGAAGTCATGTGTCTTTTATACACAATAAATACATTTACAAAAAGTCATTTTTAAAAGACCAAAAGTAAAACAGGGAAACATGTAGCTATTGCACTTCCATTGACGCCCCTCCGATCGCATCAACACCTAGATCCCTGCATCCCACAAAGGAAAATAACGGGTGAGCACAAAATAATGCTCAAGTAAAACCCTCTATCTGTCTGTCCCCGTATAATAATACTATTAATTCTTTCCTTATACATTTCTGTTTCTACTAAACATCGTGGCCTCATCTTACCGGAGGTACGGCCGGATGGCGTTCACACAGTACCATCTCACTCTCCATGACTATCGGGTGGAATTCACACAGTACCAACCCGTTCTTAGTGACTACCGAGTGGGGATCACAAAGCACCTACTCGGTTTTCCTAACTATCGGGTGGAGACCACCTAGCACCTACCCGTTTCTCATGACTTTTGGGTAACGATCACCAAGCATTAACCCGTCTCTAGTCACTGTCGGGTGATGGACACAAAGCATCAACCCACTTCTACTAAATGTCGGATGATGATCACAAAGCATCAACCTATTTATCTATTAACTAACCGGGTGGTGGTCACAAAGCATCCACCCATTTCTAATACTTATCGGGTGTCGATCACAAAGCATCGACCCATCTCTAAGGGCTATTCGGGTGGTGATCACAAAGCATCAACCCGATTCCCATAACTGTCGGGTGATGATCACAAAGCATCAACCCATCTCTACTACTCTTCTAATTCACTCTATTCTAGCATTTTGTTTCATTCTCTCTACCCTTAGAGTAGTTGCATCCACCAAGCTCTCTACTCATAGGGTAATTGCATACCCAAGTTTCCTACACTTTCTTAGGTCACTTTTCAATGCATAATTAGTGCCTATGGATGGTTTATCTCCACTAATGCACTTTTGAAATGCCAACATGCAATGTTGCAAGAATTAAGGTTCACTACTCATACTCAAACCTCTACTAGGCATTTTATCAAACAACTCAAGTGCATCATAAAACTCTACTATAGCAATGATTCTAAATCTTTCTCTAACCATCCAAAATGGGGAGAAACCCCTTCACATAACCATAAAACCTGTCAAAGAAAGCACTTCCAAAAAGGGGATCCATAACACCCCTTCAATTCCATCTCAAACAACCTTTCCAACCCAACAACTCATTTCTCATATTTGCAAGGTATAAACATTCACAAGGTATAGAAATCTCTATTTAAACCTCCATACATGGCATATCACATGTATATCACATACATACATCATTTCTATCAAAACACTAATCAAGAAAACTCTTAAATCTCAACTTGGGTTGGGATTTACTTACCTTGTTATGGAGAGACTTCAACAACTCTTCCTTTCACTTGGTTTGCTTGATTTTTTCTCTACTCTTAACCAAAAGAACAAAAACCCTCAAACTTCAGTATAAACTAAAACTCACAAGTTTCACAACTAAAGTAAGAATCCTTACCTTAGGAAGCCTTAGGTTGATTTTCTACCCCAAATCACTTCAAAGACCCCTTGGAACTCCTTGATCAAAAGAAAGAGAAAATGAGAGGAACAAGAATGGAGAGTTGCGTTTTTGGGAAGAAGAATGAGGGGTTTGCTTACTCTTAATTCTTTTTAATGAAATTTATACCCAAGCATTCCCATTTTGCCCTTACTCTTCTTTGGGAATTCCATCTATATCCTTTGATTCATTACAAACTCACCCCCATATCAACATATTCTCCATGAAAAATCCTTACAATTAACTCCCCACTTTTCCTGCTAATTAGGGGTAGAATGGTCAAATTGCCCTTAGGGAAGAAAATATCTAAAACTTAACAACATTTTAATCGGCCTATTGCCGTGGCGAAGAAACTTCTGTCGCCGCAGCGAAACTGTCCAGAGAGTTTCCCCGTGGTTTCAACACATCTTCGCCGCGGCGAAGATTATTCTTCACCCCGGCGAAGCTTGGTACACTGAACTTCTTCTATGTTCAACCAATTTCAGGGAAAACATTCAACACAACACTCAATCAAACAATATTACCAAAACTAACTCAAATAAGAGCGAAAGAGGAAACAATAACTACGTACCTCATGTGGGGCGTTACATCTTAGTCACTTAAGCGATTTCAGATCGCTTAAACGATCTTATCCGAGGTAGAATCATCTTAAATATAATATTGCTTAAGTGATCTTTTGTATCGCTTAAGAGATTCTTTTAGTTTACTCTTGGTTGCTTAAGCGATTTCAGATCGCTTAAGAGATCTTGCAAGAGGCAAAGTTAAGATCTCTTAAGCGATCCGAAATTGCTTAAGCGACCACAGAGGTAATTTTTTGTTGCTGATATTTTGTTTATTAGTTGTTTTGGTTTATTTTTATTGTTGACATTTTGTTTATATCGATTGTGTAGATTGTGCGGACCGTAAACTATAGAGACTACAAGTTGGAGCTTGTAAGTAATAAAGTACCCTACTTCCCTGCAAGGGTGACGATCAGGTCGAGTTGGGATGTTTTTGACAAAATAAAGGAGATTTTAGTTGGAATGAGGCATGGTGCAAGAGATTTCAAAGACACTTGTTTAGGTCGATTTTTAAGAATCGGAACAAATTGGAAAAAGGCGTTTTGGGGGCAGGGAGTTCATTAGATGTTGCTGAACTTAGTAAAATGCAATAAAAAAAAAGAAATGTGGTTCGTGGTGGACAGAAAGCCTCTATGTTTTGGGATGATGGAATATGCATTGGTGACAGGCTTACAATGTGGGGAAGTGCCAGATAAGGTAGAGGCAGTCGCAATAAGGAAGAGTCCGGGAGCCATAAGGTTTCGTAAGAAGGTTTTGCAGGGGGCAAAGTCTATTACATGTAACGCCCCACTTGAGGTACATAGCTAATGTTTCTTCTTTTGCTCTTATTTGAGTTGGTTTATTAGTATTATTGTTTGATTGACCTTTGATTGAGTGGTATGTTGAATACTTGCCTTGAAATTGGTTGAAATAGAAGAAGTTTAGTGTGCCAAGCTTCGCCGGGGCGAAGAAGAATCTTCGCCGCGGCGAAGAGGTGTTGAAGCCACGGGAAACTGCTGGACAGTTTCACCACGGCGACAGAATCTTCTTCGCCGCGATGACGGGCCGACCAAAATATTTGTTAAGTTTTAGATATTTTCTTCCCTAAGGGCAATTTGACCATTCTACCCCTAATTAGTAGGAAAAGTGGGGAGTAAAATGTAAGGAAATTTCTTGGAGCCTTTGTTAATATGGGGATGTGTTTGTAATGAATCAAAGGATATAGATGGAATTCCCAAGGAAGAGTAAGGACAAAATGGGAATGCTTGTGCATAAATTGCATTAAAGGGAATTAAGCCATTGCAAACCCTTCATTCTTCTTCTCTACCGCCACTCTCCTTTCTCAATTTCTCTTTCAATTGTTCAAGGATTTTTAGAAGGCTTTTGGAGTGATTTGGGGTAGAAAATCAATCTAAGGCATCCTAAGGTAAGGATTCTTGCTTTGGATGTGAAGCTTTGTGAAATGTTATGTATATTTGAATATTGAGGTCTTTTGGTTCATTTGTTAAAAGGGTAGAGAAAAATCAAGCAAACCAGGAGAAAGGAAGAGCTAGTGAGATCTCTCAATCACAAGGTAAGTAAATCCCAACCCAAGTAGAGATTTGAGAACTTTCTTGATTAGAGTTTTTAATAGCAATTATGTATGTATGTTATATACATGTTATATGCTATGTTATTGAGTTTTAAATGGAGATTATTATTACTTGTGGTTGTTTATACACTTCAATTATGAGAAGTAAGATGTGGGTTGGGAATGTAGTTTGAAATGGAATTAAAGGATATTGAGAAATCCTTTTTGGAAGTGTTATTCTATGGCAGGATTTATGACTGTGTGAGGGAGTTTTCTCCCATTTTGGATGGTTAGAGAAAGACATCGAATTATTGTTATACTAGAATCTTGTTATGCACTTGAGTTGTTTGATGAAATGCCTAATAGAGGTTTGAGTATGGGTAGTGAACCTTAATCCTTGCAACATTGCATGTTGGCATTTCATAAGTGCATTAGTAGAGATGAACCATCCATATGCATTATTTGTGCTTTGAGAAGCGATTTAAGAAAGAGTAGAAAACTTTGTGTATGCACTTGCTTTATGAATAGAGAACTTTGTAAATGCAACTACTCTACGAATAGAGAGAATGAGAAGTGCTAGAGTAGAGATAGTTATTAGAAACGGGTTGATGCTTTGTGATCATCACCCGATAGTTATTAGAAACGGGCTGATGCTTTGTGATCGTCACCCGATAGTTATTGGAAACGGGTTGATGCTTTGTGATCGTCACCCGATAGTTATTAGAAACGGGTTGATGCTTTGTGATCGTCACCCAAAAGCCATGAGAAACGGGTAGGTGCTTTGTGATCTCCACCCGATAGTTATGAAAACCGGGTAAAAGCTTTGTGATCCCCACTCGGTAGTCACTAAGATGGGTTCGGTGCTGTGAACTCCACCTGACAGTCATGAAGAGTGAGATGGTGTTGTGTGAACGCCATCTGGCCGTACCTCTGGTAAGATGAGGCCAGAACATTAGTAGAAAACAATGGAAAGAATTAAGAAAAATAGTTACGGGGATAGAAAAATAGAGGGTTTACTTACTGAGCATTATTTTGTGCTCAACCCGTCATTTTCCTTTGTGGATGTAGGATCTAGGTGATGTTGCAGTCGAAGGGGCGTCGGCGAGCAAGGAGCAATAACTACACTGTTTCCCCTATTTTTTGTCTTTTTAAATTTCATTTTGTACAATAATACTCTTTGTGTGTAAAAGACTTACTACGTATAAAAGAAAGAAAAGTTTTGGGCCCATTTTCTAGTATTATTATTAAAGCATTTTACTAGTCTACAGCAGTTGCTACATTACAGGACAGGTTTTAGAGAAGAGGCTACAAACAGCTTGGTTTAATGATGGAGAGAAGATAAAAGTGTGCTTGGTATTGCTTTTACATTTGATCTTATTGGCTGGTGACTCAACAAAACCTGTTGAGAAAGATTGGTTGTTGTTTGCAAGCAACTTAGAGTTCTTTAATTCTTATCCGTGGGGACGAATATCATTTGAGTGAACCATCAACATCTTGAAAAAACCGGACATGGCGTTAAAGTAGTCTCAATGGGTCGGGAAGGATAAACCAAGCACATATAGTTTGTTTGGCTTCCCATGGGCAATGCAAGTAAATATTAATAGTTTTTTGTTATATTTTTTGTAATATATGTGTTTGAATTATGATATGGACTGTTTTTTTACAATGTAAGCTTGGATGTATGAGGCCATCCCTGTATTCACTGAGGCGGGGGGGAGGAGCAACAGTTTGGATGTGCAACAACAATTTCCTAGGATGTTACGGTGGCATGTGGAGAGGTGTATGCATTGGGATCACGACCAAATACACATTGAGATTGAAGCGTTTAGGGTAAGATTAAAGGATTAAGCTTTTGAATATGCAGTTGCTTTTAAAATGTTCCTTCAATCTGATTGATTTTGTTTCTTATTATAGGGAGTCATCCGTCCCTTTCTCATCGCTACTGGGGATGAAGCGGAAGAGGACTATGTCACATCTTTCAAAGCAGTAGAGGATGAAAGGGATGAACTAATAGACCGCTTGATGCGGGACCTAAAAGGGATCACGCATGTGACGACAGTTGTAGGGTCACTACTTGACAACGTGGTTGATGCCGAGGATGATGAAGCTCCAATCGGCAGGATGCTCGAGGAGGAGGAGAAGGGGGAGGAAGAGGTTCGTATGCCTCAACAAACTGGTACAACAAGTACCACTTTGCCGAGACTTCGGCATCAGGAGAATGAGGTGGTTGACCTCATAAACAGCCTGTTTGAGAGTTTTACAACATGCGTTTATGACAGGTTTGACAAGATGGAAGAGTGCATGAAAAGGGTGGAGGAGAAAGTGGATAAGTTGGCGGAGAAAGTTGGTACTGTGGAGAATTAAAGGCGGTTGAAGTGCAAACTGG
This sequence comes from Pistacia atlantica, assembly GCA_026229545.1. Taxonomy (NCBI): domain Eukaryota; kingdom Viridiplantae; phylum Streptophyta; class Magnoliopsida; order Sapindales; family Anacardiaceae; genus Pistacia; species Pistacia atlantica. The sequence continues at coordinate 181,404 of JAPEIT010000100.1, forward strand.
GCTGAAAAAAGAGAGCCGAAAGAGCAAGTTTGTCAAATCGCCTTACATGGCAGTGACACAGGTAAAGAAGAGGAAAATGAAGAAACAAATGGAGGAAGAACCAGAAATGGAGGAGGTTAAGGAGGTTGGTGGAGGAAGTGGGGTAGTGATAATGGAGGAGGGCGAGGTGGGAGGCGAAGGAAGCGGAGATGTAAAAATGGAGGAAGGGGGAGGAAGTAGGCAAGCGAAAATGGACTCAAATGTCGATTTGTATAAGCCAATAGAGGAAAAGAAAAAAATTCTTCTATGCCTATTACAATGAATCAGGAAGTAATGCCCATATAAAGTGTAAGACAGGGGATTATCCATAGGAATGGTTTGAAAAGTTGTTGACGATGGGCACGTGGCTTGAGGACTTGGTGAGTTATTTTCGCTTAATTTTCTTTATTTTTGCCTATGTTTTCCATACTTATTTTGTTGTTTTTATTTGGTGCAGCACATCGATAAGATATTGGCACTGATGAGGCTACGACAGACTAGTGATAGTGATCTATTGTATCCCGACTGTGCCATCACCGATGTGGCGTTTGGCCAAACGCTTGTTTCGACATATCGCACTTTAATTAAAAATGTCATTGCTAGAGGTGCGACAAAAGGAGCAGCGAAGCGAAAAAGATTGGCCCTAGAACAGTTGGACTGCACCCCTGATGATTTTAAGTTTAATGACAAGATTATGCAGTATGTAAGGGGGGAAAAGCCCAAATATGACCATGGTTGGGCCGTTGTTAAAAGAGTTTACTGCATCATCCTCATCAAAAAAATGCACTGGATAGCAGTCGTCGCGCATCTAAGGGAGGGGTTGCTGAAGATCCTTGATTGCAACCCAACTATTTATCGATACAAGCAGTTGGAGGTCGAGTTGGAGCCACTGTCCAGGTTGTTCCCACTGCTGTTGTGTGACAGCAGGATGTTTGGGCACTTGGGTGATCAAGTAGTAACCGAAAAGTGGCACTTAAGCGCTCCACCATCCCAATAAATGAGTCAAGGTAAATTTTGTATAAAACTAACTTACCTAATACAATTGTTCTATAAGTTTATTCTAATACTAATGTCTTCTTCCTATTGTAGTGCTGAATATGGGGCATAAACCCTTAAATTTATTCAGTTTGACATGACCAAAACCTCGATGGATGGCTTGAATGACGAAACAATGAGAGACTGTCGGGAGCGTTGGGCTGTCGACTACTTCCATGGGCAAATGGATCCGTTTTGAGTGACCAGAACCCAATCAAAAGGTATGAAAGTTGGACTTTGAATTTTGTAGTTTATGTGATATTGATGTTGATACTTGGGTTGTGGTGCTGATGTTGTAGGTGTCATGCTTATATAGAGCTTTACCGAAAGAGACGGACTGAGTGAACTTCTCACCTACCTACTCTGTAACTTTTTTATGTGTTTTTTTTAATTTACAAAAGTTGACGTGTCTGCAGGTGTGTGCCGGATAATTTTGCAGGTTCCTGGCAAAAAATGAGAGGAAACTTCTCAAAGGCTGGTTGGCAAGATGAGGCATCTGCAATAAAGGTTGCTGGGAAGGCATGGTACCAAACAATGATCTCGACAGTGTTCTGCAAACAAATTTGAAAACTTCTCAAAGGCTGGTTGGCAGGAGGAGGCATCTGCAAAAAGGCATTGTGCAAAGGTGTTAGTGACATTAAACTCTTTGGCATCGAAAAGTAAATTAAAGGCAGTGTATAGGAAATTCTCAAGTCCAGATCATTGTGTTGTGGCTCTTCTTGCGGCAGCCAAAAGCCTTGTGCCTGTAGAATCATTGTAAAGAATTGGATCTAACATTTGGGAGATATTTTTGTTTGTCCATATAAGATATATCATTAGCAGTTTGAATTTACTATGTATGGTGTGATCATTTGCTTCACCCAAGTTGGATAATGGTTTTTTAGCATTTTGTTTCATTTTGTGTATCACTACAACGTGTGATGTACTGGTGTGATTATTTGATTCACCACAGTTGGGGCTAATGGTTAGTTTGTCCAAATATTTTGATATTTTCCACATCCCATGCCTATTTTTTATTTTGTGTTTCGATAAACAGGTTACATTGATGTCTCTTATATTTTGATTTGTGATGAATTAGATTGATATAAATTACCTAATTTTGCTATACAAATTCTTTTCGGATTTGGGAGGGAAATGAGTGATGTACAAATGTTTCCCAATCACAGTCATTTCGAAATTAATTAACTTAAAGATAGGCATGGTACCAAACAATTACGTATATGACCGACCACATATATCTCTTAAATGACCAAGACTTTTCAAGAAATGATCGCTTAAGTGACCAAGAGTCTATTACGAAGCATTGTTTAAGCGATACATAAGATTGCTTAAACGATTACCCATCTGGGTAGATGTTCCTTCTGCCTCGAAAAATATCACTTAAGCGATCCCGAATCGCTTAAGCGATCATAGATCTGGGCAAATATTCATTCTGCCTTGGACAAGATCGCTAAAGCGATATCAAATTGCTTAAACGACCAAGAGTCTTTTACGAAAATCACTTAAGCAATACAAATGGATCACTTAAGCGATCATAGATCTGGGCAGATTCATTCTGCCTCGGACAAGATCGCTTAAGCGATCTCAAATCACTTAAGCGACCAATAGTCTTTTACGAAAATCGTTTAAGCGATACAAATGGATCGCTTAAGCGATCATAGATTTGGGCTTCTGCCGCGGACTAGATCGCTTAAGCGATTACCGATCGCTTAAGAGACCTAGAGTAAAAGCAAAGAATCACTTCAGCGATACAAATGGATCGCTTAAGCGATACAGACGGATCTCTTAAACGACTGTGTAAATACAGAGGATCGCTTCAGCGATCCTATGTATTCGGATATTATTTATTGTATTTCAGAGCATCGGTTAAGCAATTAACGTTATGCTAAACATATAAGACTTACGATTCGTTCAGTGGACCATGATCATTATTATATTTATATTAAACATATAGTTCTTTTACATCAGTATGAAACATATAAGGTGTAGAATGTTTACATCTATGCTAAACATATGGGGTTTACGATTCGTTGAGTGGACCATGACCGTTATTATATTTATATTAAACATATAGTTCTTTTACGTAAGTATGAAACAAATAAGGTGTAGAATGTTTACGTCTATGCTAAACATATAGGGTTTAACATTCGTTCAGTAGACCATGACCGTTATTATATTTATAAGGTAACCACGGAATCTTAGTTAACATATGTTCTTCTTCTTTGTTCAGAACATAAAGAGTGCGTTTGGTTGAATATTCCTATAAATATTACAAATCCTATTTCCAAAATATTTCTTTGTTTAATTATTTAGGAAATATTAGTATTTTTTAATTAATTTTAGACCCATTAAGTGAATTAATTTCATTAATACCGCCTGAAAAAGTTTAAAAATTAACAAAAACACCCCCACCTACCCAACTTCCCAGATTCCAACTACCACTGATAGCTACAGATGACCCAAAATGGCCGATAATTCATAGATGTGACCTTTTCCGGCCAGATCCACTATGGATATGACTGGCAAAGCCCACATCTGGCCATCATCAACTTTCAAAGAAATGGCCGACATTGACGGTCAACGACGGCCAAATCTTGGGCATCGTTTGAAAGATTCAGCATGCATGAAGAGTGGTGGAGATGGAGAATGAAAGCATGAAAGCATGGATTAAAAAAACGGTTTACATGCAAAGCTTGGATATGAGATTATACCTACTCCTTTGCTTTGGATTGATGAAGATTAGCTTCAAAAGGATGAAACCTCCACACTTTAACACCACCTTGAGAGGATTAGAGAGTGGCCTTGGCTAGGGAGAGAGAGCTTTTAGTTTGTGTTTGAGTGAACAAGTGAATAATGAACAAAAATGCAACCTTTTGCACTTATATATACTTGGGCTATTTTGCAATTATTTATTTTTCACTTCCAAGCCCAATAAAATCTTATTTTATAAAGGGACCCCACGAATTTAATATGCTACCCTTTGAATAATCAATATTATTCAAGGGCCCATGTAAACTAAACTAGTTTACATTAACAACCCATAAATTTACCCTTTTTACCCTTTAACTATTAAAAGGTTATTTTTTGTTCATCTCATTAATCTTAACACTTTAAGATATAATAATTAAATATAATTAATTATTGCTTGACCATTTTAACCCTTAAAATGTCACAAATTGTTTTCTATGTAACTATTACTATAGAAATCCCGTTATTACCCTCGGAAGGTGCTAGCCCTCTTCGGATAATCATTTCTCTCTCTCATCCTTCTCTAACTTCCCAAGGCTATTGGTGTGACCATGTAGGTCCACCGTGGATTAGCCGTGAGCCGGTTTTGGATGAATTCGAAAACCTGTCCGGAGGCCCAACGACTATGGTAAACATCTAGCAATGTGCCATAGTCCCTAAACCACGATGAAGAAATACTTCATCGAACCCATTTCAGATCATACGTACCATGCAGTAAAGTCCCTCCATTGAGATATCCTAATCGAATATGGATTCATGGAACGCCAAAATCCTAAACTCGATCTTCTACCGAATTGTCGATCAATATATCCGAACTTGTCATCACAAACTTACTTTTGTATGACTAATAATAGACTCGCCGAGATTCAGTTTTCCGACATTTATCGATGTTCGTCTAGGAACTCGAATCCGGATGAAGTCGCGGTACTCCCGATCCTATATTTTCGAGTCAATGGATCCCCTCTTGACCATCGTCGCTTTCCGCATATGAACAACGCATGACCAAATAGGCTTTATTGTATGAAACATGATTAGTCTCGTACTTATACACCGTATGAACCATACGCATCCATATCGAATCACTACAATGTCTCGTGTCAAAGGACTACATCGCGGCACGATATAACCAAACGATAAATCATTGACTACATGCTTTTCCAAGTGATTTGTCGTTATTCGGTCACGTTGAAAAACAGTTCACCAACCGTTAATCCATACCAATGCCCTAGTGACATGACTATCATCGTCATCCGTACTTATATCAACTCATGATATCTTTCGAAGCATCCGGTATGCCTCTGTACAATATAGTTGCCCAAATTTATATTGCTTCCGTAGGGAACCCTTTTCGATAATTCATTTACCTATTAAATGAATCATCTGGACAATTCATATACGTACTTTATTTTAAATGCATGACTGAATAAAGGAAGCAATTTACATATATGAATTGAAGAACTCTTTCTTCTATTATTTATGATATATTTAGATACAAGACAAAATGCTCTGAAACCGACAACACGAATGGTTTCTAGGGCATACACTAATATACACTAACATCGTTGACCGACAACGACAGCCATATATTTGGCCATCGCAGACGGTCAGATGTGGACTTTTCCGTTCATCACCGGCCAAATCTGGCCTTGATCAGGCCTTTTCCGGCCACATCCATGGTCGATCTGGCCGAATAAGCCATATCGATGCCCTATCCGCCAGATCCAACCGCTGTGCGTCGTAACGCCCTTTCCCGGTAATTTTTAAATTTAACAAATAGCACCGTGGGTAGGTGGGGGTGTATTTGTTAAATTTTAAAATTTTTCCTGTCCATATTTTGATATTAATAAACTTAAGGGGTCTAAAAGTAATAAAAAATATAAACTAATATTTACTAAATAATTCAACAAACAAATATTATAAAATATTCCCAAAATATTTGCTTAAGTGATTCTGCCTAGGACATGATTGCTTACGCGATCTGAAATCGCCTAATGTTCCACTCAACGAATCGTAAACCCTATATGTTTAGCATAGACGTAAACATTCTACACCTTTTATGTTTTATTCTGACGTAAAAGAACTATATGTTTAATATAAATATAATAAAAATTATGGTCCACTGAACGAATCGTAAACCCTATATGTTAAGAGTTCGAGCAATAAAATGGCTTCACAGTTGTGATATGGATAAACAAGAAGATGGTGAAATGTTTAGAGCATTGATAAATATTAAACTCTTTTGAGATTCTTCTCGGTCTGATTTTAAAAGAGTTATTATTTTAAGGAGTAAACGAAGTTGTAAAGACTAATCAACGGATTGTTTGTGCAGATAGTTTTGTACAATTACAGCTCTGTACGATTCATTCAATAAAGAATACTTTATTGCCAACAACTAACAATTTTATGTACGGAGTTGTAACTGTGCAAAACCATTTGCACAAAAAATCTGATTAATAGTCAAAGGAACTTCGTTTACACAGGGTCGCTTAAGCATATAGCAATCGTATATGTCACTTAAGAGATTCCTTTTTTTTCACTTGTCCGATCGGTTAAACCGATGGTCTGTCGGTGATCCAAAAGTTTGAAATCTTACAAACACACCCCTAAAGAATATCAATAGTCCCTATATGTTTGAAATCTAGCAAATACACCCCTACGATCCGACCCTAAATTGATTTTTTTCAACCAAATTTTGATGGTTAAAATTCAATTCACACTATCACCTGAAGCATCGTCCTCCACTTTACAAAACTCCTTTAACTCCTAAATTTGGTAGCCCTTGTTCGCCGGCCGTGACTTGCAAACATTGTCATGATTGGGTTCATTTTTTTGACAAAATTCAGGTGTACTATTTAATTTGACACCACCACCTGAACCACTAGCCTTCAACGGCCAAATCTATCACGATCTGGACATTTCTAGCCAGATCTCTGGCCGAAAATGGCCATACGGCGCACGAAGGCCATTTCCGACCTTTCGTGCGCCGTTAGGTTGCCATACTGCGCACGAGGGCCATTTCTGACCGACGGTGGTTGCCAATGGCCGGCAGTGGCTGGGTTTGTGGGGGTGCTTTGTTGATTTTCCAAACTTTTACTATGTGGTTGTTTTTGCTAAGTTTTTAAATGCAAAGGGGTTATATAATCCAAATAATAATCAATATTAAAAAAATATATAATAATAATATTTAATTAGAGGACAATTCAGTAATTTAAATAACATACCCACCAATTTATTCCTCCCAACCAAACATATTAATAAAACATACCCACTAATTTATTCCAACTAACCAAACACATTTTCCTAAAGATTCTTAGTAATCTTCAAGGTAATCTAACTTTTCAGTAATCCAACATTCCTTGAACCAAACACACCTTAAAAGCCTTAGAAGTTACATGTGAATAACCAAATGTTGGGTAACTTATAAATTCAGTAACTCTTGCAATTGAAGAACAATGGAGAATGTAATGTCCCTCCAACTCCATAACCGTAATATCCCTTTTATGTACAACTTTTTCTCCAAAGCCCTAAACACAAAACCCATAACTTATTCTCTCCATAATTCAACCAAACACACAACTCTTCCTCTTCTCATTGAGACCTACCATCAACACCAAGCACTCAAAGCCTTGATTCAGGCTCAATAATAAACGTTCTTGCCCCTTGAAAATCCTTCAACATGACAGAGATTGGACCAAACCTCACTTCTGGGCTATCATCCGCTTCCTTCAAACTTCCTCTAGGTCCACTTTAATTCCCCATGTACTTTCTCTCCAATTCAATATAAAACTTGTCTTTAACTTTAGGGAAAAAAAATTGACATTTGAAAGTTGAAGATTTGTCGATAGGTGTTTGATATGTGGAAGAATGTGGAGACGTCACGCATTAATGAATCGAACTATGAAAAATTATTGGGTTGTTATGTGAAGAGGGTTTGATGGAAGAAGCTGTATGTGCTCTTGAAGAAATGAAGCATAATGGTATTAAACCTTCTTTAAAGATTTACAATTCAATAATTCATGGTTATTCCAGAAGCCGCAAGTTTGAAGATGCTTTGTTTTTCCTTTACGAGATGAAGGGAATTGGTTTGAAACCTAAAATTAATACCTATGATGGCCTTATTCAATCTTATGGAAAATATAAAATATATAGTAAGATTGATTGTATAAAAGTGCAAGGGCAAAAAAATATATTTAGTGAAAGTGAAGGTATATCGGTGAAAGTGAGGGTATATATATATATAAGTGCAAGGGCAAAAAATATATTTAGTGAAAGTGAAGGTATATCGGTGAAAGTGAGGGTATATATATATATATATATATATATATAGTTTTTTTATTTATAAGGTTTCAATAAACTAAACCCTAGCCCTTCTATCCCTTGTACGCGCCACCCCTCATCCAATTTCTCTCAAACTTCTTCACCAAATTTCAAAGAGGATTCATAGGAACTGGCTTAAATTTTTGTAGATTTTTAATCCTAAAGCGTCCAAAGGTAAGATTCTAGCACAAAGGTGTGTGATTAAACTTTAAAGTTTTAAATTCTTATGGTTTTATATGTTTTAGGTCCAAGAGGAAGAGAATTTTAGCAAAGGGAGGTTATATCACTAGTGTTGCACAAATTCAAGGTAAGTAAACTCAATTTTAGTTTTGATTTGAGCAATGATTGTGTAGATTGATTCTTGTATGTTTGTATGTGATTGTATGGTCGAATTATTGGCTGTTTTGATGTTGAATGATGTGTAAATTTCCAACCATGAGAAGTAGTGCTTGAGTATGTGGTGATTTGGATGAAATATGGAAGTGTGGAAAATTGTTGAAACCGCCAGATTTAAAGCTAAAGTTAGTGAGTTTTTGCTCCAATTTTGGTGGATTTGGAGAGATGTGGAAGTGTGGCCAACCAAGTATTTGCATGTGCATATGAATTGTTTGATGAAAATTCAAAGAGAAATGCATGCATGAGTTGGTTAAATTTTATTGAAGAAATTGGTAGAGAAAGGAAAGAATTGGAGTAGAAAGGTTATGTTAGCCTTAAACAAATGTAAATTTTAGTATTCAAGAGTGCATTTTGTTATTGTAATGCTCACTTTAAGGTACGTAGCTTAAATATGCTTATTTGCCCTTAGTTTTGTTTGTTTGCCCTTAGTTAAGTTTGTTTGTTCGTAATATTGTTTGGTTGCCCAAAATTTAGTGAGGCATTGGCGAAGTTGGGAATTGCAGACTTCGCTGCGGTGAAGAAGGAACCTTGCCGCGGTGATGTATGCTCTGGAATTTTTCGCCGGGGCTAAGAGTGGCTGAAATTCTTGAGAAGATTCTAGAGAATTTTCTTTAGGGGAAAAGTGACCATTCTACCCCTAATTAGTAGTAAAAGTGGGGAGTGAAAAGTAAGGAAATTTCATGGAGAATGCCTTGGAGATAGGGGTGTATTTGTAATGAACTAAAGGGCAAATATGGAATTTTTAAGAAAGTGCAAGGGCAAAATGGGAAAGAATGCATATTTATATGAGATATTAAGGGTTGAGTCACACAAACCCTCCCATTCTCTACACCCCGCACACCACTTATACTCTCCTATTCTCTCATCTTTTCATCAAATTTCCAAGGAGGATTAGAGGGCTTTTGGTAGAGATTTGATCCTAAGCATCAAAAGGTAAGGACTTTTGCTATAGATATGAGATTAATTTTTGAAAGTGTAGAATTCTTATAGTGTTTATGCTTAGGGTTTTAGAGAAAGAACAAGTCTACCAAAAAAAGAGTGATCCTAGTGGAATTACTCAAGCACAAGATAAGTAAATCCAACCCAAGTTATGATTCAAGAAATCAATTGTGTAGAGATTGTATATGCATGTATATGCCTTTAATTTTGAGAATTGTTGAGAAGAATGATGTTGATTGATGAGTAGATGGTTATTGATGAGTAGAAGTGAGCCATGTGAAATGGTTTTGGTAGTATGTGATTAAATGAAGTTTGGTTGAATTTAGAAAGAGTTAGAATTTTTTAAGTATGTTTCCTGGCCAAGTTTGATCTTGTTTTAGGAGTTTTACTCCAATTGTGGATGGTTTAAGAAAGTAGAATTATAGTTAAAATAGAATTTGAGTATGCATGCATGATGTTTGATGAAATGTTTAAGAAAAGTGTATGCATGAGTAGAGAAAACTTATTTTTGTGCTACATGGCATTTTTGCATTACATGTTTGCACGTAGAAAGAATTAAAAGCATGAGCCATCCACATGCATACTTATGCATATGTATGAGAACCTAAAGAATAAAGAAAGAAAAGCACTAAAGAATAAAAGAAAGAAAAGTGCTAAAAAGAAGAAAAGAAGAGGTTGTTGCGATGGAGAACCCGTGAGTGACAAGAAGAAGAAGATTCCCACATACACGCCACCTTAATTGAGTGGCCTAAGAAGAAGAATTTGTACGGCCCGTAAGAGTATGTGGATGAGGGCTGTACCAAGAAGAAATACCTACATGCACGCCACCTTAATTGAGTGGCCTGAGAAGAAAAAAAGAATTTGTACAGTCCGTAAGAGTGCATGTAGATGAGGACTATACTCACTCACACGGCTAGGGTTCCGAATTCATGCATAAACCGAGTCCGATCAGCAAAGAATAAGAAAGAATGAGAAATGATGAGAAAGTATAAGAAGGAATGAGCAAGCAAGAAAGAAAAGAAGAGAAAAGAAGAAAAGAAAGAAAAGAAAAGAAAAGAAAAGAATAGAAATAAATAAATAAATAAAAAGAAAGAAGCATAAAAACAGAGAAAGAAATAGAAAAGAAGAAAGAAAATGCATCTCTATGCATTTATGCATTTGCATCTCATCCATGCATGTTACCATGATTCCTATCATGGTTTGTGAGAGATAAGAAAGAAAGAAAGAAAGAAAGAAAGAACAGAGAGAAGTAGAAAGAAAGAAAGAACCAAGAAAGTTAGAATGAAAGAACAGGTGAGAACTAGACACAGCGAAAGAAAAGAGAAAGAATAAAAAGAGAATGAAGAAGAAGAAAAAGAGTAAAGTAAGGAAAGAATACAAAGAGTGAGCAACGGAGAAAGGGAAGTGTGGAGTAGTAGATTTACTTACTAAGCAATTAGTGTTCACCCCGTTGTTTTCCCATGTTTTGCAAGAAATAGGTGAGAAACGGTCGGATGGACGTCGAGAAGCAGAGAGAACTGGCATTACTATCCACCGTTATTAAAACTTTTGTATATGCTATTTTGTTATGTAAAGAATTTTATATATCAAGTAAAGAATATTTTTGGGCCCATTTACTTTTCATTTTATTGTATATACTATTTTATTATTGTATAATTTCCAAGTATACTAGTTAAGAAAGAAGGTACTACAGTTATGCCAAAATTTAGAATATTACTTGGTCATATTAGTTCAATGAGATAAATGGCTCTTAGTGCATGGTTCAAGTTACTTCAACCTTTAGTATTTCTTGAATAACACATTATATTTTAGTTATTGAATTAGAAATTGTGAAACTTATGGCCTTGGGAAAGTGTTAGAAAGGAATTGTATGTTAATTTGTTACGTTGATATGGCATTGATGATAATAGAGAATGGTAGAATTATGTGATGACATATCAATATACCATAGTAAATTCTCAAGTTTGTGTAATTTAGAAAGATTATCCAAATAATGGCTTGGCCAAATGAGTATATTGTTGTTTCTTGTTTTGAGATTAATTACAAACAATATGTAATAAGTGATTTTATTACATAAAGAATAGAAAAGCTTTCTCAAGTATAGATATCAAAAGAAACATTAAAGACATAGAAGTTTGGTTTTGTATTAAATACATGACCATTTTAGAAATTGATTGGTATGAGTATAGTTTTCATGCCTTATTATATAATACAAGCTATAGAACTGTGCTAGAAGATCTTGAGAATAAGTTGTATTGGCCAAAAGTTTAGTTAAGAATATTAGAAAGAAATTAGAATTTAGCCAAAGTATATATGTTGTGCCATATGTTAGATTGAATTTACAATAATTAATATGACAATATAGACTAATGTATAGAATGTAGCCAAAAGAAAAGAAGAAAGAAGGGCATGTATAACAATTGAAGTTGATGGTCATGTAAGAGAATGCGAATTTATGGTATTAAGATTTGTATTTAGAAAGTTGTACAAGGCATGTTTGTTACATTAGAAAAATATTAGAGAGTTGTTTAATGACATGGTTATGTGACATATAAGTTTGAGAAAAACTAGTAGTATAATTGGGCAAGTTAGTAGACTTAATACCTAAGTTGTGGCATAGATTTTTATAGAAGAAATTAGATTGTCCAAAATGTAGTATTCATTCCCTAATTAAATTATGCTGTTTTAATATATAACTAATAGAATTATAGAAGAGTATAATTTGTGAGAGCTAATGTACTTGTGTACGTGTACATTTTACATAGCATGCTAGAATTGAAGAATTACAGAATTATGTAGAAATTATAGAATGGCGTATGTAAACACGATGCATAGAATTTAGAAATAAAGAATAAAATAGAAAATGTTTAGTTTAAGCCTTTTAGTAGAATAGAACTTTGGGCTTTCCAGAAAAGCATAGAAATAAAAGCTTTAGAATTAATAGAATACATGCCAGAGTCAGACACGTATTTTGGGATCATGCATAGACAACATATAAATGCATGACATAGCATAGCATATATTTCAGAAATTTTATAATTATTGGAAATGTCTAGCTAGTTATTTTGCAAATTTACAGAGAATGTTTTCAGAGGGTTGTTGCGATGAGGAACCTGTGAGCATTCGCTGCGTTAACCAATGGCGTCAGAGATGCAAGTTTCCCACATGCACGCTGCCATCAGTGAGCAGCCTTAGAATATAAAACAGAATTGTACAATCCGCCAGAAGTGCAGGTAGATGAGGATTGTTTTCTAGTCCGATCGGCAAGCCAGAATAGAAAACAGAAAGAGTTTCAAAAAGAAAGAAAAATAGAATAAGAAAAAGAAATCATAAAGAATTTCAGAAAGAAAGGAAAATAAAATAAGAAATTGAAAACAGAAAGAATTTCAAAAAGACGAGAAAAGAATTTTCAAAAAGAATACAAACATAATCATTTACATATGCATCAGACATTTCATGTGCATTGCATTTTATGCATTTATGCATAGATTAAACAGTTTATTTATTACTGCGTGTCTGATTAGCCAAAAAAAGAAAAAATAAAAGCCCATGAGAATAGAAGAAAAGAAAATAGAAACCTACAAGAATAGAAAATAAATTAGAGATATAAAAGAAAAGAACAGAAATTAGAAACATGACAAATAGCAAGGAAACTTAGCGATTTGTTGAGTAAAGAAAGAAAAAGTTATAATCTAGTAGAGAAGAGAAATAAAATGATAAAGAATAGCACAACCCTAGAAGGATTTAGAAAGATTTGAAAAAAATAAAAGACTGCTAAATAATACGCCTAAGAATAAAGAGAGAAAGCAAACAGAAATTTAGAAGCAGTACCACGAAAATAGGAACAACAGAGTCAAAACATAATTAGATTTGGTTTACTTATTGAGCAATTTATAGCTCACCCCGTTGCTTTCCTTATTTTTGCAGATATTAGATTGTAGTGGTCGAAAGACGTCAAGTTGGCGAGAGAATTGTACACACAGTCTCAATGAAAAAATCTAATGTGGATTTATATATGTGAGAGATAATCTGTGTAATAGTATGTTATAACTGGATTAAGGACATAAATTTTAGACGAACGCCCTTTTTAAACTAGTAATTCTCTAGATTCTCTCTATAGGATACTCAGTGAATACTTGCCTAGTAAGACATTACATCTTATTAGACAACTAATAGATATTTACTCAAAATTCACACTAGGAAAAGTTGAGAACGTTAGAACGGTACAACAGTCAAAGTTGATGGTATCATTTAACGAACCTTGTAGTTGATGTAGAAAAGTTTTATTACTTAGATTGTAGAAAAATTCCTGAGCTCAAAAATTATTAGTGTAACATCATATATTTTTTCATTAAATAAGAAGAAAGAAATTCGAATCATATTTAATGAGAGTTAGTGAAAAAAGCCTATGATTGCCAACTTTTTGTGGATATCACCCTCTTTTGCTTATTAAACAAGCTATGTATTCTTCTTCATCTCCTCTGAGCTTATACCTGCAATAGAATTGAGCAGATCAACCAAATCATCATTTACTTCGTTGAAAAGTCCCAACAGTTGACCAATAAAAAAACATGCATGTTTGTAAAAACTAAATTCAGGAAAAAAGCATTATTTCTCAAATTTTTCACATTTAAAAACAATGAAATTGTATTGTGATGCATGAAATTGCTCACTAACGGTAACTAAGTACTGAGATGGCTTGCTCATCATATTTTTCTTGAAATAAGTGACAAACACGACCTCCAAGTATGTATCTGCAACTAAGCCGGCATGAAGTGCTGTAAAACCAAAGTACGGATAAGGAAGAAGGATTCCTACTAATTCAACAACATCAACTAGAGTTACCTGTGAATAGAAAAACAGAGAGTTAAAAGCTACGATGAAGAGTTACAACTCTGGTAGGGAAAAGATGATAAACTACTTGAAATAATGCAATTTTTTAAACAAAGTATTGAAAGAACCAGTTATAAGTTGCAATTATTCACACCACTCAACAATTACTTTAAACCCATGTAATGACATTCTCTTCCGATTCTTTTTTAGCAGAGATAGATTTATAAGCGAAGAGGTGAATTAGTTTTGTAATGCCCTTTTTTCATCAAACTTGAGTTCATGGCTTTATCCAAAGTTTTTATAAGAATCAGACAACAATAAAACTGATTAGTAACAATTTAGTGCATATTAACATTACCAACTGAGATTTAAGTGCTCTTCTGACACCCAAAATGAAATACAAGATGTAGCCTCCAAAGTTTCTTGGAAATCAAACACAACCGCTAACCTTTCTTGTAAGTTCTCCACTCAAGTGACACGCCATAGTCTAAGAGACATGACCTTTTGGAACATGCGCATCCAACTCTTTCTTAGCCAAAAATAATCATGCTTACTATTAATCCATTCTAAGATTGAAGCCAAACTAAATTGAAAACTTCCTGAAACTTTGATGGCCTGAGTTTAAGGATCAACTTCCCATTTGTTATATTTATCCAACAACGTCTGGACGGGCATTCAAATGCAGGCACTTACTTTCTACTTGACAGATATTAAATGAAAGACAAATAGGTGTAAAAGACCAGACAAATTATATAACCAAGTTTTGTGAAATTATAGGTCCTATAATAAGTTACCTAGTAGATTTTAAAACGACAATCTTCACATGTATATATTGCAACATACATAAGTGGCTTAACATCTGAACGGAGTTATAATGCTTGATATTCGTAAGGGCTGACCAATATGTGTAGCCTTGACCTCCCTCATAGTAAATGGTTGCCTCTTTGAAGGTTACCTTATATAAACTTCAAAGAATCGAGAATGGGAATTCAGTACCCACCAAATGTATCAAATATTTCATGTTGAGCCATCCCATCTATTATGATCTCAAGCATATAAGACATTCTTCAAGGATAATGCATTACAACTAATTAACACAAAAATCAGTTCAACTATTGTATGCCAACTTCATAACAAAATGTTTACCATTGTACTATTATTCATGTAGAAATAAATAAAAAACAACTAAGTAATACTCAAATTTTATTAAACTGACACCTGAAAAAGAAAATAAAGAAGCAAGAATTAACATCAAATAATCAAAGAAAGAGAGGAGAATAACCTTTATCTACGTCGAAGTGAAACAAAAAAGTAAGAGAGAAAAAAGAAGAGAATAGGGAGAGAAGGGTATTATTCGATGCCAAATAATAGCATAGGAGAAAAGTATATAAACAAAACAAACTATCCACACCACTAGTGAATGAATCCGTCATCATAAATAATAAAAATACCAGCACAAAAATCTCTCCTAAGACCATAAACAACTTGTTACGAAGGTAACTAGTTTGATTTACATTTGCATAAACTGTAAAAGGTGAGGGTAAAAAAAAAAAAGGAAGTGAAATTCATAGGAAAGATACATCCCACTAGTTAACCAAAAAAAAAAAAAAAAGGATGGAAGACAAATCCGACTAGCAAAGTTATGAAAATTTTAAACGAATAAGAATCCCCAATTTTTATGAAGAAATCAACATTAACCATTCTATAAAGATGAAAGAAATTGCCAAAAATGGAACATGTATCAATTTATAAATTTCAACCAACATAACCAAACAAGAGTAGACTACCAATTAATTAAAAGCAAGAAAAGGGGAAACGAATCATTTCAATGGTTAACTTACAATGAAAAATTTCCATCAACCAACTTGAAGCATCCTATTTCATATGTCGTCGCAAGTGCTTTCTAAACTATAGTTCTACCATCATTCCACCACTCATTTTAATCCTAGTGTTAAAATGATGACAATTCAAAACATAAGAGCACCAAGAGTTATAATAAAGGAGTGAGCCACATGAGCAAAATAATTTGGAAAATTAAAATTTTGTTGATAAATAGTTTGACTCTCTAAATCGAGTAAAATTCTCTAAAGTTTGCCTACTAAAAGTCTGAACAACCTAACTGCTAAGTCTATCTTGTTCCTCTAACTGGCTCATCTCTTGCTCTGTATTCAAAAATTAAAAAGGTGTACTTTACAAAGAAGGGAAGATCTATCACAACATAAGGAGATAAAAGAAGCCCCTCTTACAAATATTAAATTAACAACTTATTGTAGAAGAAAAGACATATCATATCAAGTCCAATGAAACTAGAGATCCTGTAATTAGTTACCTGTAGATTTAAATAGAAATGGATTAAATGTTGTCATATAATTACTTAAATAGCCTGAAAGGAAATGAGACATCCGGTGTGAATCTAACTATCAGTAGAAGTTCAGCATTAAGACAAAATATTAAAACCAAGACTCTAGTTTGGTTCTCATAACATGAAGAAACTAGGCCACCTAATCTCATTAAAAAATTAAAACATATTCAACTCAAATCATATAAAACTAGGTGCCAACGACAACTAGAATCAACATTCCAGATCAAGAAAGATATATATCACTCTGAGGAGTTTATGCCTCGGATTATACACAACAATCTTTTATTCAAATAATTCATAAGTGTTTGTGTGTGCCTTGGGAAGCAATTTAGATAGGAAAAACAATATATAACACAAGGTTAGAAAGAAAATAAAAGCAAACCATTAATTCGTAGACAATGAAGATCACCAAGATTAATGTCTCTTAACTCAAAAGCCCTCTAATATGAATTAGCAATGTTTACATAAGGTTTTTTGAATGCATCAAACATCCCTCCATGCCCCCAGCTTCTAGAGTTATCAACGCAACTGGAAAATTAGCATTCATAATATTCTTAATGACACCAAATTTATTGCTTGACAATTTCAAACAGAAGGACAAGTAAATAAGATAGTGGTAAGCCCTAGCTATGAAGTTTTTAACTTAAAATTTTTAATTCAACTTTCATACTAATCTAAGAATTCTTGTCCTCCAACAGCTTCCCAGATTACAAATTATAATAAAAATCTACAAGGTAAAACATAGTAAGATATTCTAAGCATTATAAGAAGAGAAGTCCTGAGCTTTCATTGTTGCTTGACAAATGGCTTCATGCCTATATTTCGACGAAAAATTATACTAAAGCATTGAGAAAACGAAGCATAAACAAGTGAAATACAAAAGAGAAAATAATTACAAGAACAAAATACGAGACAAAGAAATACTACCACTAAACTTCTTGAAAGCATGAAAAAATAACATGAACACAATAGTAGAAGGATGAATGAAAAACTTATGAGATGAACAGAACATGATTCTAACCAAATTCTAGGCATCTGAATCATTAACAGACAACGAATGGTGGATATAAGCGTCCTAATTAACCAATTTGTACTTTTCTGCCTTCTTTCCTACAGACTCAAGTTTGAAATTAGTAAAACCCCATATAAGATTAAAAGAAAAAGATCAACATCTTTCTCACAATGTTAGGTTAAGAAAAAAATTCGAAGCCCAACAGTAAAAATTCCATTAGTGTGAAGAGTGAAAAATTGGTTAGTAGAGAATTTCATAAAGCTCATAGTATCAACAGCCATGAAAATCAAAAGCACTTCCCCAACTCTTGTAGAGATCATAAAAGTAAAAGCAATATTTCCATAAGCTTCAGAATTAAGTATCCTGGTAAATGATGAAGCATTGAAATATTTTAGAGAAGCAAAATGCTGCTCAACCGAAATTCATCCATCAATACGATCGTTGGACTACTTTCGTAACTCCAAAGACTCCTATTTGCATGTGAAAAGCAGTAACTATAGTTGTCAAAATCAACTAACTTCAGCGCTCAAGCTGAACATATAAATATAAATTTTAACATCATTTAGATTTGGAAGAAAACCTGTAAAATATCAAGCATATGGGTCATCTGGGCAATGAGAACACGATGCCTGGAAAAATACAACTTTTAAAATATTTGGTCCAAAATTTCAGCTTCACCATTAGCCTGATCAAGAAGTCAATTGAAACAACATTTTGGTTGGAAGTACACAATGTAACAAGAAAGGCAAATACAAATTGCAGACACATAAGCAGCAAAAGTTTTTCTTATTCCAAGCAAACAACACAAATAGATTGCAAACACCCACATCCTTTGTCTACCAAATTGAGATTAAAAAAATGTTTAAACCAGGTATTCACCTTCTTCAAATGGTTTAGGCTCAATACCAGGATAGGGGTAAGAATGGTTCTATTACATAGACACAAAAACAAAAAAAAAAGACTAAAAAATCAAGAGCACTGATATTCAATAAGAAGAGAAAAAAGGTGCATTAAGTGAGAACAGTGACAAGAGACACGATACAATATCTGCATGTTGTTCAAAATTTTAGTCAATTAATCTTTACTGATTTAATGATTAAAAACTTAAAACTTTAAGCAACCGATTGCTTGTCCATATCAAATCATATTGATCTTTTAGGTTGGAACTTTGAAGTTCTAAATCAACAAATGGCCATTAAATAGTCATCTGAAAACTCCAAATTCCCATATGGAACTAAATGGTTAAGAGGAAGCATTTAGAATGAAGGTCATCATCAAGCACATAAATCTATACACAAACCTCTTCAAGAAAGAGAAAACAAGATTAGGATGAGTCCACCCGACTTCTTAGAAATAGAATTGTCTCCTCCATAAGTGTCCAAAGAGATAAGTCCGCTGTGCCCACTACAGAGCTTCTCTGTCTACTTCGGGAGTCCATTCTTACCATAGAAAATGACCTGAAGCAAAAATTAAAACTAGATAATTGTCATTTAAATTAAAAAAGAAAGAATATTATGTTTCATACAACATTGGAGCCCAAAAACGAAAAATTGCTTTTAAAAAGAATCATTTCCATGAACTTAAAAATTGAATCTCCCTGTAGTTGATGGCGCACTAAAATTTCTTATAGGAGCAAAATGCTTCTCAACCTTAATTGATCCACAAAGACACTCAAAGGAATCTTGTCATAACTCCAGAAAATCCTCCATGGCATATGAGAAGCAAAAACTATAATTGTCAAAATTAAATGGTTTTAGCAATCAACGTGAAGACATTTTATTACTGCATAGGATACCTCACTCCCCATTGGATTCCGGCTTTCATTATGCCTTGATGGTCTTCTTATGTAACTTCATCTTATTTAATTTACTACTATAATTTCAAGTTAAGGCTTATTTGACATGACACAAACAACACACTAACCTGTTTTCCCAACCCTACTTCTCCCTACATCTAGATGTTACTTTCAAACCCATTTTCCTCTTTGCTCTTTATTTTTCCCAATAGGATAATGTATGACTAGGGTTTTAGAAGCCTACTTTTTTTCATTCTAATTCCATCCCCAAAATTGTCTGGGCAGACTAGTTGTGGTTTAGAAATGGTCCATAGGTAGAAAATAGATAGATGTAAGAAGACAAGGCCGCAAGCTTCTTGTTTTATGGGCTCCATGACCCAAAATGGGACAATAAACATACTTCTCTCATCTACTTCAACATTGCTCCCCATCCTCTTTACACTCAAACCAAACAAATAAATGACCTCTATTTTCTTAACATCTTGCTATTCTCCCTTTGTCTCTACAACTTTGGTCCCACCATATCCATTACACCTCTACTAAAACCCTCATTTTATTTACCAGCAATACATGCAATAAAAAATGTGAAAGCTAGTTCAATTTGGGTTGCCTATAAGATAAGTTGGAAAAGGATATGTTCCAACAAATATAGAAGAATAAACAATATAATAATTCATTCAATTATAATGAACTACAAAATCTGAAATTGAAAATAAAAATTCACAGTAAGAGAACCAACCAAGACACTGATCCTCACAATTGGGATGAACATATAAAAAATGCAACAATTTTGAAGCTATATAATAGATAGGTCTTACCTTACAATAGGGTAGATGCATTCAAGGTAAATCTTATTACCTTGGCAAATGAAGGCCTACAACAAGATTGGAGATGAGGGCATCTTTGTCTTTAATGAGGACATAGGAATTATTTGTTCGACAATTTAAGAGAACCCCAAAGCAATGAAGCTGCACTTACAAAGACCACAAAATGAAAAGGATTAAAAAAAATTGTGAAGTCTTCAAGAACATTACTAGAAGATGAAAACCTTGCTTTGAACAAATAAGCAACTGGCTTTTTCTTTTTAATTGCCATACAATTACTCTAAGCATTGCATCCTTGTATATTCCTAAGCTTAGACTACATGTAAAGATAACTAAGGTCGAACTGATGTACTCATGTGTCTTTAAACTTCTGAAGTTTATTTTCCTAAGGCCATTCAAAATATTTAATCAACATAAAAAAACTCATCATAAGTGCTTCCAAGATATAAGGCTTAAGAATTATGTTTATCTCAACTGTACATATTCTGCCAAACAGAAGATATAGAAATCACAGTATTTTAGAAAGTAGTTTTGGTGCTCTCTACGTTGATTGGGAAGAAGGTTGAGCTGTGTATATGATTTAATTCATATAGTAAGGATTATATGACCAAATAAGCAACTAAAGCTTCTGCTCTCAAAGAAGAAAATCAAGTTTGACTGAATCAACCTATTCTACAACAAAACTAATTATGCTTTGCTAGCTAGGTGGAAAAATTCAGCAAAATAAGAATTAATATACAGTAAACTATAGTTTCTGAATTTTCTCAGCAACCAAACACAAATTCATACGATAGTGAACCAGTCACACAATCTAAGCAACAATTGATGAAAATTACGAAAATGCAAATTACACAAATTCATCGCTTGAGGTGCATAGAGTGGTAATTACATCGATAATTTGGCACGCAATAGGTATTTCTCAATTATGTGAAAAATAATTATTGTTTCAAGTAATGAGGAACATAATTGAAATATACCTAGAATAAAAAAAACTTTTAGATATAGTTTTCAAATACTAGTTCTTTTCTCTATAATTTTTAATTTAATGGAAATTGCATAAGTCTCAGTACATGTGAACTGCATTAGCATGTTCCCATGACAACACAAATGATTTTAACAATACTTCACTTTTTCGATATTTCATTTTTCTTTTTATTTGATTTCTACATTTCTAGTACCTTCAAGTTCTTTAAATTCTAGTCACATCACCAGGATAACACACTTGGTCAAAATTGACATTTTTTGTTCTATTAAACTATACAGCTGTACAGACGCAATAAAAAAAAGTGCATTAAACAGCACCAAGATGTAGATTCCAGTGACAGACACCAGAATCTAAAGATTACCTTATGAAGTACAGATGTTGAATCAAGTGAACTATAACGAAGACCTATGTTGCTGCAAACCTCAAATTCTCATCATCATGAAAAAGAAAAAAACAAAAGGCATGTGAAACGTAGAACGATTAATATTTTCAACTTCTTTCAAGTGTTCCCGCAGACCAGCAACTCGTCTTTCGACCCAACCTAGATCGACAAGATTTATTCTACTTGTTTTAAACCTGCTTATACCATCTGCCTTGCTCTAAAAGACATAAGAGTTTAACTCAGAAAACATCGATCACAATGAAATGAAACAAAACTCATGAAAAAAACAAAGATATTCAAGTACTCTGTTGTTGTTGCATGTCAATAGATTCTACTCTTACATCAAAGTTAATGAAGCAGATATAACGAGTAAAACTGCACAGAATATCAAATTGCTTAGCTGGTAAGGAGTATTCTAATAGATAGACACAGATTAATATGCCTTTAAGAGAAAAACTTTATGCAATCTGTAACTCATAATTTAAAGAAAAACTACTCATTTTTAAATTGCAGCAGTTATTACCTTGCATCGAGATTCAACAAGACAAGTGAAAACACTATGTGAGCGTGAGCTTTCTGCATTTATACTAGTTGCACCTGTCCTCCTGTTTGACAATCCCCGCATCATAAAAGCACCGATCATAAATTTAATGCAAGAAAAAATTAACAAATCAAACATATTAAAATCAGATATTGAGGGGAGACAAGAATGTTACAAGTGAATAAACCAATTTATTTTCCCCAAAATAATATTTAAGGTCACTAAGATCATACCACTTTTTCCATAACCACCTGTTACTTTCAAAAGGACACTAAGGTCAACACATCCATAATCGTCCACCTATGTTGACCTTACGCAGTCATTAAAGAACCAACGTGTAGGAGATGAATGAATTATCTGTCAAAAACACAATCCTAATATAGGGATTATTTTGACCTTACGCTTTATGCCCAATTGGTCTTCAAATCGAAATCCATCCAAGTTCAATTCAACTTCCAAACCTTTGTTGATGTGATTACTACAAGTATCAAACATCTAGAAGAAATGAATGGTTAAATAGGTTAGCAAGTATGCCTTGAACCACTCTCAAAAGATATACAAGTTTCCAATTATCTAACTTAGATAATATATTTGTTTGATTGTTGCAGGTTGAGCCAAAAAAATATTTCTTTAAATGTTATGGTGAAGTACCTCAATAATCCATAAAAGTGTTCTAAATCTCTAATTATGCTAAAAGGAAATTAATATTATCATGTTCCAGCACTGAAATCAAAGATTAAAGGTATACACTAAGTACCACGGGTTAAATGAATATACATTGTGAAATAACATATGCAGCATTGAGGAATCTACCCCATTAATGCAGTTGATATGCTTAGGTTGTCAAATAACATATAATCATCTGTATAATCAATTGTGTTCCCAATACAATATATACGATGTCAATATATAAGAATTAACTTTAAACTGAGTTCAACTAAGCCCCTTCTTTATAAGATTAATCTTTGAGACTAATGATTTGTCAACCACTCCAGTTTGCTTCATTAATCTACAATGTACTTAATTACTATCATAAGACATTACAAATTTTCCAAAATAAGTCTAGCCATGAAAATTATAACATCCCCAAAATACCTCAAATTTAAGCTGCTTAACCATAGAACCTGGAAGCAAATTGTTCCCAAAATTTGGTGATTGGATAGTGACATACTTTAAAGATCTAGGAATAACTGATACATATATATATAAATCATATTACATATGAGTATAATGGCAAGATGATGTTAGAAAAAAGATTAAAACAGGTTCTAGATGCAAATATGTTAAAATCATTGGAATACCTTGACATGGAATTGAAACTGATGCTGATTCATCTTGTGGAGATATCACCAAGGTAGCCTCATAATGTGGTTGGATCTTGTCCAACTCATAGCTTTCAATAAGAATATCCTGTAGAATTAGGATAACTTAAAAAAGGAGCTAATGCACACCAAAAAACATATTAACACTATTTAAATAAGAGGTACTTCTTTAAAAGGGCACATAAAAGATATTCATGTGTGAACTCATACCTCAATATTAAGGGTCAATTTATCAGCTGAAACGTCTATCTTGAACTTGTCTACATGTATATTCACACTCTTGCTAGTATTAAGTTTGACTATCACCCCCGTAACAAATGCAAATGGAATCCAATTATCATAGATGTCATAGCATGCAATGATAAAGGTGGAAAGCATGAACCAACTATGTGGAAAGTGGTCATTTTATGAGAAAATGGGGAATATAAAAGGTTATGAAGTCTAATTAGAAATGCTAGTTAAGGGAAAAATAATAGGAGGAAGAAACTCCCTAAGAAGCATAAAAATATGCACGATAATTGATGTGAAACGTAAATAGAATTATTAGGTAACTACTTAAACTAAAAGTTTAAGCTTATAGGTTTAGGCCCAATGATAAGAATTAAGCTATAAAGTCTCGCCATGCGTAATGCAGGTTAAAAGATGCAAAGATGATGATTTTCTAGTCATTAATCCTATTTAGAGAGTGTATTGAGATTGAGTGGATGATAAAGAGTATCATACTTAATTCTAGGAATGAGCCAATAAAATTGCTTTTCGTCTGTCTACAATACACCTAGGATGGGAAATTGTGCAATTCATTCTTATGCAATACAAGAAGCATCTTGTAATAACTTATTTGGGCTACTTATCATCCCTTATTTTGTACTCTAGGATTAAGACAAGCGAAGAATAATGTTACCTGAAGTTTCTTCAAAATTTTGTATGAATGAGCTATCTCAACCAAAGATATTCAAGTACTCTGTTGTTGTTGCATGTCAATAGATTCTAATCTTATGCCAAAGTTAATGAAGTAGATATAATGAGTAAAACTGCACAGAATATTAGATTGCTTAGCTAGTAAAGAGTATTCTAATAGATAGACACAGATTAATATGCCTTTAAGAGAAACACTTTATACAATCTGTAACTCATAATTTAAAGAAAAACTACTAATTTTTAAATTGCAGCATTTATTACCTTGCATCGAGATTCAACAGCACAAGTGAAAACACTATGTGAGCGTGAGCTTTCTGCATTTATACTAGTTGCACCTGTCCTCCTGTTTGACAATCCTTGCATCATAAAAAACACTGATCATAAATTTAATGCAAGAAAAATTAACAAATCAAACATATTAAAATCAGATATTGAGGGGAGATAGGAATGTTACAAGTGAATAATCCAATTTATTTTCCCCAAAATAACTACTAACTATGATCCAGAAGCAATAGATAAAAACAAAACAAAAAGAATTTCATGGATGACAATTCTCCACATGAACCTCATCAATTAGCTAAACTTCGAGATATGAGGTGAGAACTTAAGGTAAAGCCTTACACCATCAGCAATAATCCTTAAAATGCTTCAGTCCGGTAAGCAAATATACATCAATTTGAATCCCCTTAAAGAAGTAAAAGTGGTATACTTATGGTAAAAAAACAATTTCAGTAAAACATTTAGTGTTTGTTCAATCTTTATTACAATTTATTTATTGATTATTCGGAAAAGCTTAGACTTCCATATAAATCTTTCACTATTATATATCCCCCTTAAAGAAGTAAGACCGGCATACTTCTGGTAAAAAACAATTTCAGTAAAACATTTAATTTTTTGTCAACCTTTATTACAATTTATTTATTGATTATTCAGAAAAGCTTAGACTTCCACATAAATCCTTCACTATTATATATAAACTGAAAGAAGAAAAAAAAAAACTCTCAAGTCACCTTAACTCTTTTGTCTGGTTAGTTCTTTGTCTCCTTTTTGAGTCATTTGGGAACTAGCATACAAGAAGAAGATTCAAAATCCTAGAAGAACATGAACGATTTCCTATGTATAAGAATCACCAATGTGTACATTTGATACGTATTCTTATATTTACTTCCTTCTTTGTCATCCAAAAAGAAACTTATTTTTGTTACTGCCATATCTTTAACTTTCTATTTCCTAAACCATGGTACTGTATTCTCCAAAAACACCTCCTTCTTTTATGTTCAAACACTTAATAAATTTGTAGTGTACTCTATTCACATGCCAGAAAAAAGAAAAAGAAAAACATATAGAGTTGCCAAGCATTACATCCAGTAAACCCTTAAAATAAATTCAGGCACCAGGAAAGATTCCTATATGTTGGGTGTACCTATTAGGTCATAGTCAATGTAACATGGAATTAAATTTGTCAAGCAAAGAAACACTATAAAGACAAGGAAAATGAATATATACATGTTCATACTAGCCAAGGAATCGTACAACATTTCTTTTATTTGCTAGGAACCCACCTTAAGCATCCTCACTATGCGTTCCAAGAAGAAAAAACGAAGCAAACCTTTATCAGTAGTTGTGTGACATCCTTCATTGTGCATATGTACTCCTTTGTCAAATTTTCAACATAAACACCAGATTTGACATCTTCTCTTATCTGGAAGAAGAAGCAAAACAGGGTCAAGGAAAACTGAATTTATGTAGGTCTTTTACTAGATGTGAATGCTTCTGTTTCCTGAAGATTTCTTTGGCTTGGATCCAACAAATCTGTGATTTGTTCATTGTAAATCTGCAATAATATGTGGATATATTAGGACATGCAACATTAAATTTCACAAGACCAAAAGGGATACTGTCCAGTCACAAAACCTGAAGAAAAGAACAACGACATTTCTTTCTCTCTTCTAATACAAAACAAAAGAAAGAAACTCAACAATTTCTCGCTTTTCCATAGTAAAAAAATAGAAGCTTTAAAATTTACATTTTCTCAAGCTTGAGTCATTTTTTCCCCAAATTCTATCAAAATACAAAAAAGATAATATCAAATAACCACTGAAAAGAAAAAGATGGAAACAATTACTTGAACACCCGACAACCACTACGTTCTCGGGAAGTGTATGAGTGGCGAGTTGTTGAGTGGTTGGGCGGGCGTGAGGGAAGTGGACTCTTAATCTTGGAAGATGTCGGAGAAGGTGGAAGAAGTGAGTTCGTCTTTTTGCTTCTGCAATGACTTTAGTTTTGAATTAGGGTTTGGAGATGGCGACTCACTTGAGTGGGTCTCTCTGAAGACTGTGTTTCTTGGCTGCATGAAGTGGTTGATTCCGATCAGTAAACTACAGAGAGAGAAGAGAGAGTAGGGTTTGTTAATTTGGGCAAGATTACTGAGATTGAGGGCATTGGAGACAAGAAGAGGAGAGGAGAAAGAAATGTAGGCCATTAAAAGTAGAGAGGGGTAAACTTCTGAATTTTGTTGAATTATTCACATTGTGGGGAATTTATACCCAGAGAGTGGAGAAAATTTAGCTGCCCGACCATCCCAAGTTTCGATTTAAGAAAATGGCCTTGAAAATGTTTTTTTTTTTTTTTAAATTTAGAGAAGATGGCGTGACATAGTTAGGATTAATTAAACACGTAAAATGGGTAAAAATGAAAAGATTAAAACATACGTGGGCGAATCATAAATAATGAAAGTTTTTAAAATTTGAAATTTACAAAACAAGCCCCACCTATTCACGTCGCTTAATCGAAATTCATTAGAGCAAAAAGCGATTTCTTGAACCAAAGGGAGACACTGCGATTTTCGATCGAACCTGCAAATTTCCACACCATATTCAATCCTAAAATCAATTTCTTGAACCCTAAATGAAATACAGTTGGGATTTCCAGCGATAAGTCGTGCTGCCCCACTTGAGGTACGTTGTTATTGTTTCCTTCTTTTGCTCTTATTTGAGTTGGTTTCTTTTTGGTTAATATTTGTTTGTTTGAGTGTTATGTTGAATACTTGCCCTGAAATTGGTTGAAAATAGAAGAATCTTAGTGTTCCAAGCTTCAGGCGAAGAAGAAGTATTCGCCGCGGCGAAGATGTGTTGAAGCCACGGGAAGCTCTGCAGGGCGATTTCGCCGCGGCGACAAGGTTTCTTCGCCGCGGCGGCAGACCGACCCCCAAAATGTTTGTTAAGTTTTAGATATTTTCTTCCCCTAAGGGCAATTTGACCATTCTACCCCTAATTAGTAGGAAAAGTGGGGAGTAAAATGTAAGGAATTTTCATGGAGAATATGTTGCTATGGGGGTGTGTTTGTAATGAATCAAAGGGACATAGGATAGGAATTCCCAAAGAAGAGTAAAGGGCAAAATGGGAATGCTTGTGTATAAATTTCATTAAAAGGGAATTAAGTCAAATTAAACCCTTCATTCTTCTTCTTCTCCATCGCCACTTCTCTCTTCTTCCTCTCAAATTCTCTTTCTTTTGATCAAGGAGGGGTTTTAAAGGGCTTTTGGAGTGATTTGGGGTAAAAAGTCAATCTAAGGCATCCTAAGGTAAGGATTCTTGCTTTGGTTGTGAAGCTTTGGGAGTTTTTGTATATATTGAATTTGAGGGTTTTTGTTCATTTGTTTAAGAGTAGAGAAAGTCAAGCAAACCAAGTGGAAAGGAAGAGCTAGTGAAGTCTCTCCATAACAAAGTAAGTAAACCCCAACCCAAGTTGAGATTTGGGAATTTTCTTGATTAGGGTTTTGAAATAGAAACTTATGTATGTATGTTATATACATGTTATATGCCATGTGATTGAGTATTAAATAGAAATTCTAGTGCCTTTGTGAATGTTTACCACATTGCAAATTTGAGAAATGAGTGTTGGGTTGGCAAGGTAGTTTGAGATGGAATTGAAGGGTATTGAAATCCCTTTTTGGAAGTGTTTTCTTTCTTTGGCAGGATGTGGCTATGTGAGGGGTTTCTTCCCCATTTTGGATGGTTAGAAAGATTTAGAATCATTGTTATAGTAGAGTTTTATTATGCACTTGAGTTGTTTGATGAAATGCCTAATAGAGGTTTGAGTATGAGTAAGTGAACCTTAATTCTTGCAACATTGCATGTTGGCATTTGATAAGTGCATTAGTGGAGATGAACCATCCATAGGCATTAATTATGCATTGAAAAGTGACCTAAGAAAGAGTAGGAAACTTTGTGTATGCACTTGCCCTCTTTGAGTAGAGAAGCTGGATGGGCAAAATTACTCTAAGGGTAGAGAGCAATGAAAAATGCTAGAATAGAATGAATGAGAAGAGTAGTAGAAATGGGTTAATGCTTTGTGATCATCACCCGAAAGTTATGAGAATCGGGTTGGATGCTTTGTGATCATCATCCCGAATAGCCTAGAGAGAGGGTTCGATGCTTTAGTGATCATCACCCATGAGGTATTAGAAATGGGTAGATGCTTTGTGACCACTACCCGATTGTTTAGGAGATATGGGTTAGGTTATGCTTTGTGATCATCATCCATGTTAGAGGGTTGATGCTTTGTGACCAGTAGAAGCGGGGTGATGCTTTGTGATCATCACTCGATAGTGACTAGAG
This sequence comes from Pistacia atlantica, assembly GCA_026229545.1. Taxonomy (NCBI): domain Eukaryota; kingdom Viridiplantae; phylum Streptophyta; class Magnoliopsida; order Sapindales; family Anacardiaceae; genus Pistacia; species Pistacia atlantica. The sequence goes on from JAPEIT010000100.1 coordinate 210,450, forward strand.
ATGGGTAAATGCTTGGTGATCATTACCCAAAATTCATGAGGAATGGGTAGGTGCTAGGTGATCTCCACCCGATAGTTAGGAGGAACCGAGTTGGTGCTTTGTGATCCTCACTGGTAGTCACTAAGAACGGGTTGGTACTGTGTGAATTCCACCCGATAGCCATAGAGAGTGAAATGGTCTTTGTGTGAACGCCATTCGGCCGTACCTCCCAGGTAAGATGAGGCCATGATGTTATTAGAAACAGAAATAGAAACAGAATTAGAAAAGGAAAGAATTAAGAGTCACACGCGGGGACGAAGTTAGAGAGTTTTACTTACTGAGCATTATTTGTGCTCACCCCGTTATTTTCCTTTGTGGATGCAGGTTCTAGGTGATGATTCGGTTGGAGGGACGTCGGCGGGCGAGGAGCAATAGCTACACTGTTCCCTATTTTGTCTTTTGAAATGCACTTTTGTAAACAAGTAACTTTTGTGTATAAAAGACATGTGAATTGTAATGAAAAGAAACTTTTGGGCCCAATTTTCCATTGTTAATTGCATGCATTGTACTAGTTTTCAGTAGGTGTTACAAGTCGTGATTTTCGATCGATTTCTTGAACCCTAAACGGAATCAGTGCGATTTCCGGCGATACAACCCATATTTCTGATCGAAACTGCAAATTTTGACACCAAATTCAATCCAAAACCATGGCTAACAATCACAATGAGGAGAAAAACCCAACGCCACTTCGAACCTAGATTCTGGTGGCGCAAGCAATTCAATGGCTGTTCTGGTGGATCATCCGATTAGTGAAGGTGGTCCACAGGCAGAGGAGACGACGGCGGCACAACAAGAGAGAGAAGAATCGCAAAACGGTTCTGAAAAAGAAGAGTCAGGTGAGAATACAAGTGAGGAGCAGGAGTCCGGCGAGAATGCAGGCTACGAGGAGGTCGGCGAAGAAAGGGTACATATTTGTTTTGGGAGTATTGCTCTATACTGTCGCTTAAGCGACCATTTGTATCGCTTAAGCGATTAATCTCTTTTACTCATGGTAGCTTAAGCGATACAAGGGGTCGCTTAAACAATCTTAAATCTGGGTAGAATCATCGGCCCAGATCTAAGATCGCTTAAGCGATCTTGTCCGAGGCAGAATCATCTTAGATATAAGATCGCTTAAGCTATCTTTTGTAACGCTTAAGAGATTCTTTCAATTTACTCTTGGTCGCTTAAGCGATTTCAGATCGCTTAAGGGATCTTGCACCAGGCAAAGTCAAGATCTCTTAAGCAATCCAAAATCACTTAAGTGACCATAGAGGTAATTTTTTGTTGCTGATATTTTGTTTATTAGTTGTTTTGGTTTATTTTTGTTGCAGACATTTTGTTTATATCGATTGTGCAGATTGTGCGGACCGTAAACTACAGAGACTACAAGTTGGAGCTTGTAAGCAATAAAGTACCCTACTTCCCGCAAGGGTGACGGTCAGGTCAAGTTGGGATGTTTTTGATAGAATAACGGAGATTTTAGCTGGAATGAGGCATGGTGCAAGAGATTTCGAAGACACTTGTTTCGGTCGGTTTTTAAGAATCGAAACAAATTGGAAAAAGGTGTTTTGGGGGCAGGAAGTGCATTACATGTTGCTAAACTCAGTAAAATGCAATAAAAAAAAAAAAAGAAATGTGGTTCATGGTGGACGGAAAGCCACTACGTTTTGGGATGATGGAATATGAGTTGGTGACAGGCTTACGATGTGGGGAAGTGCCAGATAAGGCAAAGGCAGACGCAATAAGGAGGAGTTCGAGAGCCATAAGGTTTCATAATTTTGCAGGGGCAAAGTCTATTACAGGACAGGTTTTAGAGAAGAGGCTACAAACAGTTCGGTTTAATGATGGAGAGAAGATAAAAGCGTGCTTGGTATTGTTTTTACATTCGATCTTATTGGCTAGTGACTCAAAAAAAGCTGTTGGGAAAGATTGGTTGTTGTTTGCAAGCAACTTGGAGTTCTTTAATTCTTATCCGTGAGGACGGATATCATTTGAGCGAACCATCAACAACCTGAAAAAAACCAGACATGGTGTTAAAGTAGTCCCAATGGGTCGAGAAGGATATACCAAGCACACACAATTTGTTTGGCTTCCCATAGGCAATGCAGGTAAATATTAATAGCTTTTTGTTATATTTTTTGTAATACATGTGTTTGAATTATGATATGGACTGTTTTTTTACAATGTAGGCTTGGATGTATGAGGCCATCCCTGTCTTCGCTAAGGCGGGGTGGAGGAGCAACAGTTTGGATGTGCAACAACAATTTCCTAGGATGTTGCGGTGGCATGTAGAGAGGTGTATCCATTGGGATCACGACCAAATACACATGGAGTTTGAAGCGGCTAGGGTAAGATTAAAGGATTAAGCATTTGAATATGCAGTTGCTTTAAAATGTCACTTCAATCTGATTGATTTTGTTTCTTATTGTAGGGAGTCGTTCGTCCCTTTCTCATCACTACTGGTGATGAAGCAGAAGAAGACTATGTCACATCTTTCAAAGCATTGGAGGATGAAAGGGATGAACAGATAGACCGCCTGATGCGGGACCTAAAAGGGGTCACGCATGTGACAGTAGTTGCAGGGTCACTGCTTGACAACGTGGTTGATGTTGGGGATGATGAAGCTCCAATCGACAGGAGGCCTTTGGAGGAGGAGGAGGAGAAGAGGGAGGAAGAGGTTCGTATACCTCAGCAAACCGGTACAACAAGTACCGCTTTGCCGAGACATCGGTGTTGGGAGAATGAGGTGGTTGACCTCATAAACAACCTGTTTGAGGGTTTTACAACAAGTTTATGACAGGTTTGACAAGATGGAAGAGCGCATGAAAAGGGTGGAGGAGAAAGTGGATAAGTTGGCAGAGAAAGTTGGTACAGTGGAGGAGGAAGTTGGTGGAGAATTAAAGGCGGTTGAAGTGCAAACTGGGTTGAAAAGAGAGAGTCGAACGAGCAAGTTTGTCAAATCGTCTTACATGGCAATGACACAGGTAAAGAAGAGGAAAATTAAGAAACAAATGGAGGAAGAACCAGAAATGGAGGAGGTTTAGTAGGTTGGTGGAGGAAGTGGGGCAGTGATAATGGAGGAGGGCGAGGTGGGAGGCGAAGGAAGCGGGGATGTAAAAATGGAGGAAAGGGGGAGGAAGTGGGCAAGCGAAAATGGACTCAAATGTCAATTTGTATAGGCCAATAGAGGAAAGAAAAAACTCTTCTATGCCTATTACAATGAATCAGGAAGTAATGCCCATATAAAGTGTAAGACAGGGGATTATCCCTGGGAATGGTTTGAAAAGTTGTTGACGATGGGCATGTGGCTTGAGGACTTGGTGAGTTATTTTCGCTTAATTTTCCTTATTTTTGCCTATGTTTTCCATACTTATCTTGTTGTTTTTATTTAATGTAGCACATCGATAAGATATTGGCACTGATGAGGCTATGACAGACTAGTGATGGTGATGCATTGTCTAGGTTGTTCCCGCTGGCTGTTGCATGACAACTGGATGTTTGGGCACCTGGGTGATCAAGTACTAACCGGAAAGTGGCCACTTAAGCGCTCCACCGTCCCAATAAATGAGTCAAGGTAAATTTTGTATAAAACTAACTTACATAATACAATTGTTCTATAAGTTTATTCTAATGCTAATGTCTTCTTCCTATTGTAGTACTTAATGTGGGGCATATGCCCTTAAATTTATTCAGTTCGACATGACTAACACCCCGATAGACGGCTTGAATGACGAAACAATGAGAGACTTTCGGGAGCGCTGGACTGTTGACTGCTTCCATGGGCAGATGGATCCATTTTGAGTGACCAGAACCCAATCAAAAGGTATGAAAGTTGGACTTTGAATTTTGTAGTTTATGTGATGTTGATGTTGATACTTGGGTTGTGGTGCTATGCTGCAGTGCCATGCTTATATGGAGCTTTACCGAAAGAGACAGACTGAGTGAACTTCTCACCTACCCACTCTGTAACTTTTTTACGTGTTTTTTTTAATTTACAAAAGTTGACGTGTCTGCAGGTGTGTGCCGGATAATTTTGTAGGTTCCTGGCAAACAATGAGAGGAAACTTCTCAAAGGCTGGTTGGCAAGAGAGGCATCTACAATAAAGGCTGCTAGGAAGGCATGGTACCAAACAATGATCTCAGATAGGTTGCTGGCAAACAGAATTTGAAAACTTCTCAAAGGCTGGTTGGCAGGAGGAGGCATCTACAATAAAGGCATTGTGCAAAGGTGTTAGTGACATTAAACTCTTTGGCATCAAAAAGTAAATTAAAGGCAGTGTATAGGAAATTCTCAAGTCCAAATCGTTGTGTTGTCAGGCTCTTCTTACTGGCAGCCAAAAGCCTTGTGCCTGTAGAATCTTTATAAAGAATTGGATCTGACATTTGAGAGATATTTTTGTTTGTCTATATAAGATATATCATTAGCAGTTTGAATTTACTATGTATGGTGTGATCATTTGCTTCACCCAAGTTGGATAATGGTTTTTTAGCGTTTTGTTTCATTTTGTATATCACTACAACGTGTGATGTACTAGTGTGATTATTTGATTCACCACAGTTAGGGCTAATGGTTAGTTTGTCCAAATATTTCGATATTTGCCGGATCCCATGCCTATTTTTTATTTTGTATTTCGATAAATAGGTTACATTGATGTCTCTTATATTTTGATTTGTGATGAATTAGATTGATATAAATTACTTAATTTTGCGATACAAATTCTTTTCGGATTTGGGAGGGAAATGAGTGATGTACAAATGTTTCCCAAGTCATTTTGAAATTAATTAACTTAAAGACAGGCATGGTATCAAACAATTACGTATATGACCGACCACATAAATCTCTTAAACGACCAAGACTTTTCTAGAAATGATCGCTTAATCGACCAAGAGTTTATTACGAAGCATCGCTTAAGCGATACATAAGATTGCTTAAACGATTACCCATCCGGGTAGATCCTTCTGCCTCGAAAAATATCGCTTAAGTGATCCCGAATCGCTTAAGCGACAAAGACTCTTTTAGGAAGAATCGCTTAAGCGATCATAGATCTGGGCAGATATTCATTCTGCCTCGGACAAGATCGCTTAAGCGACCAAGAGTCTTTTACGAAAATCGCTTAAGCTGTAATGACTTCTTTCTACTAATATGCTCATAAAATATACTTAATAAAAATACATATATATTGACTAAAAAGTAGTTGGGCCCAAGTTTTTTCTTTACTTAATATATACATTCTTTACACAGTACAAAAATAATATATACAAAAACTATGAAAATGGTGGACAGTGTAGCCATGTCTCTCCGCTTGCCGATGTCCATCCGACCGCATCCTCACCTATTTCCTGCAAAAACATAGAAAACAACGGGGTGAGCACAAAAATGCTCAGTAAGTAAATCCTCTACTCCGCTATCCCCGTGCATCACTCTTTGATTCTTTCCTTATTCTATTCTTTCTCTTCTTTTTCTTTCTCAGTTTCTTACTCTCACTGTTCTTTTCTTTCTTTCTACTTCTCCTCTATTCTTTCTTTCTTATTCTTTCTATTCTTCCTAACCATGATGAAATTCATGGCAATGTACATGAATAAAATGCATATGCAATAATGCACAAAAATGCTTTTTCTTTCTTATCTCTATTTTCTTGTTCTATTTCTTTTCTTTTCTTATTCTTTGCAGATCGGACTCGGTTGATGTATGGATTCAGAACCTTGGCCATGTGAGTGAGTATAGTCCTCATCTACATGCACTCTTGCGGACCGTACAAATTCTTCTTTCTTCTTAGGCCACTCAATTAAGGTGACGTGCATGTAGGAATTTTTCTTGGTAAAACAACCCTCATCCACATACACTCTTACAGGTTGTACAATTCTTCTTCTTCTTATGCCACCCAATTAAGGTGACGTGTATGTGGGAATTTCTTCTTAACATTCATGGTTCCCCATCACACCAACCTATTCTTTACTTTTCTTTAACACTCTTTAATTCTTTAATGCTTATTCTTCCTTTCTTTTTATTCTTAGAGTGTTTTATTCTTTCTTTCTTTATTCTTTATTCTTTAGTCTTTATTCTTTATTCTTTCTTATGTTTCTACACATACACAATTATATGCATATGGATGGCACATGCTTAAAATTTCTTACTTAAATGCACTTATGAAATGCACTTATGAAATGCACAAATGCAATATTACGTCAAAGATAGTCATTCTGCACAGGTCTTATTCAAGAAAGGCATAACTTGAGTTATACACATCGGATTACTACGATTTTTATCTCGTTTTAAAGCTTGGAGACAGGGCTATAACTTTTATGTTTTTTCTTTAAACCCAGTTAAATCTGCAAGATGTCCAAAAATCACTAAGAAGGTCACGGCTGTGACAGGGCAGTTTGGTAACATGTTTTCATTTAGGCATTTAATCAAACAATAGTTGTGAATAAACAAACCCTGATTCAATTATCATTCAATTGGTTTCTTAAATCATCCAAATTGAGAGAAAAACTCTCCCATATCATCACCACACCTACACGGCACAAACACTCCCAAAAGATGTCTCCAAATTCTTCCACTTTCAACCCATCATCAAACCATCACATACACTCCTCATATTCAACTATATCCAACAACAAGCATAAATAATCATCCATCTCATCTCAATTTCTCAATAATCATAACATTTATATATTTAAAAGAAATTTCTACTCACTTGATTTTTCTTAAACTTTAACTTGAGTTGGATTTTGAGTGGAATTTACTTACCTTTTGCTTGAGTAGTCTCTCCTAAGCTCTCTACTCTTGTTGGATTCAAATCTTCTCTTAACCCTAAGCATAAACTTCATAAGAACTCAACTTTTATACAAATAAATCATCGATAAAGAGCATGAATCCTTACCTTTTGATGCCTTGAATCAAAACCCTATGAAAATCTACTCAAAAGCCCTTAAATTCCTTGGAGAAGTGAATGAAAATTTGAGAGAAAAAGGAGGAGGAGTGTGGGGGTGGTATGAATGAAATAAGGGTTTCAAACCCTTAACATTTTAGTTTATAAACTCACTTTCCCATTTTGCCCTTACTCTTTCTTAGAAATTCCATCTTTGTCCCTTAGTCAATTACCAAAATGCCCTCACTTTTATTGTATTCTCTATGATTTTCTATCTCTTTTCACTCCCCACAAAATCAACTAGTTTTGAGTGAAAAGACTATTTTACCCTTAATGCAAGTTTAAGGCATTTTCTTCATATTCTCTTAAAATAATTCTAACAAAATTTAACTAAGGGCTATACAACATAATTTAAATCATGTACCTCAATGTTGGGTGTTACATAAGCGATACAAATGGATCGTTTAAGCGATCATAGATCTGGGCAGATTCATTCTGCCTTGGATAAGATCGCTTAAGCGACCAAGAGTCTTTTACGAAAATCGCTTAAGCAATCATAAATTTCTAGGGCTTCTACCTGCGGACTAGATCGCTTAAGCCATTACCAATCGCTTAAGCGACCAGGAGTAAAAGCAAAGAATTCCCTTAAGCGATACAAACAGATTGCTTAAGCCACCTAGAGTAAAAGCTTAAGCTATACAGACGGATCTCTTATGCGACTGTGTAAATATAGAGGATCGCTTAAGCGATCCTATGTATTCGGATATTATTTATTGTATTTCAGAGCATCGGTTAAGCAATTAACGCTATGCTAAACATATAGGGTTTACATTCGTTCAGTGGACCATGACCGTTATTATATTTATATTAAACATATAGTTCTTTTACGCCAGTATGAAACATATAAGGTGTAGAATGTTTACGTCTATGCCAAACATATAGGGTTTATGATTCGTTCAGTGGACCATGACCGTTATTATATTTATAAGGTAACCATGGAATCTTAGTGAACATATGTTCTTCTTCTTTGTTCAGAACATAAAGAGTGCCTTTGGTTGAATATTCCTATAAATATTACAAATCCTATTCCCAAAATATTTCTTTGTTTAATTATTTAGGAAATATTAATATTTTTTTATTAATTTTAGACCCATTAAGTGAATTAATTTCATTAATACCACCTGAAAAAGTTTAAAAATTAACAAAAACACCCCCACCCACCCACCCACCCACCCAACTTCCCAGATTCCAACTACCACCAACAGCTATAAATGACCAGCGAAATGGCCAGTAATTCATAGATGCCTTTTCCGGCCAGATCCACTGTGGATCTGACCGGAAAAGGCCACATCTGATCGTCATCGACTTTCAAAGAAATGGCCGACGTTGACGGTCAACGACGGCCAAATCTTGGAAATTCATTGACTGACAACGACGGCCATATATTTGGCCATCGCAGACGGCCAGATGTGGACTTTTTCTCGTTGACGGCCAGATCTGGCCCTGATTAGGCCTTTTCCGACCACATCCGTGGTCGATCTAGCCGAAGAGGCCATATCGACACCCTATCTGCCAGATCCTGTTAGGAAACGACCCGGTTGCGCAGCGGAAAACAAAATTTTACAACCACGGATCGTTCCTTAGAACCTAAAATCAAGGCACGATTTTACGCTTTATGCATAATAAGAATCAGAAAAATAAATCCAAAGGTTTGAGAAACCATACCCACGTTGGAGGCTCCACCAATGTTGTCTTTGAAAGTGTTTGCTACCGATCCAAGTGTAGGATCGAACCGTAGAGGTCCACACGAAGATAATCAACAAGAACCAAGGAGGGATTTGCTAGATCCTCCTTGGCCTTAAGAAATCAAGAAGAACAAAAGAAATAGGTTTGATTTTCAATCAAACAGTGAAAGTGGCGTGGGAATGTCTCCAAAAGGCTGCTGTGTTTTTCTTTTATTTTTCAAAAGGCAAAAATCAATCCATTAATAAAACACACTATTCTTTTTATAGGCAAACCAAGTTGCCCTATTCCCACATGGAATGGGCTTGGGCTCCAACCCAAACACCCCATGTTGCCAAACACTCTCAATTAAATATTTTAATTTAATTCATCATTATCTTAATTAAAATCAATTAATATTTAATTAACGTTTAACAATAATGATGATTTTAATTAAATATGTGCGAACACACATTTAACTGTAATTTCACTTATTTAATTTTTTAACAAATTAAATAAAAGGCTACGACCTCAGCAAATTTAATTGCACTGTGAAATTACCAAAATACCCCTTCACCCAAAAAGACGAAAATGCCCTTCTTTCTTCTTGGCTCTTAAATTATCTTCTATGTGTGTGACCCATAGGCTCCTCATCATACCGGTAGTGTATAGTATCGCGATTAACACCAATTAATCGTCTCACTAATACACGCACTCCAAGATTGGCCCCTAGCAAGGCATCATGGCCACCCGATAGATTCGGATTCAAGAAAGTAGCTACCTCTCAACGATATGGTTACTGTACAATACGATCCTTTCATCATATGTTATCTCGACGAGACGAAGGCATAGAAATAGTGTCAACCTTGGTTACTCTTGATATTATATATTCGCTTTTGGACCAATGACCCGTATTATAACTGGATAGAGCAACAACTCAATCCCACCTGTGGGCCACGCAGTGTCATTGCCATATACCGAATTGGGCCGTGAGATAACTTCTCCCGTACCCGGGAGCGATGAATCCTTTGTCAATCCACCATAGTCTTGATACACTCCTTGATATAGCCAATCACCACCATATCGACACTGAAGAATCGCGTTAGGCTAGTATCAAACTATACCAATCGGTGCACAAGGCGCTTTGGTGATCTCAAGTCTAAGGATCACATGCACCACCATTCGTTAGAGGATTTGTTCCATAGACGCTGGGGTTACCATCCCATATGGAATCCTCTCGGTGGGTCACCCAGTTGAACTTGTTGCGGTATATCCGCCTACAACAAGCACCCATGTGTTGCACCAGGTTGTCACCAAGCAACCTTAACAAGTGAGATCGCATCGCCTTTCGACAGGTCGTTCAACACTATGATAGCCTTACCGTATTATCTCGTGCCCTTACTTCAGAATAATACTCACGGACGCTAGAATGGCCACCATATGTGCTCATAGGGTTCTCACTATCAAGATTTGAAACACTTGATACCCTCGTCACGGTTCTACCATTCTAAGGGCATATATCAATACATATTGCAATAATAATGATTTACGCAATATAGAATAAAATGCCTTTTATTATTGATTAATGAACATTATTACAAAGAGTCAATTCTACAATAATTGATTGGCTCTAGGGCATCTACTCTAACAGATCCGACCGCTATGTGTCGTAACGCCCTTTTCCGATAAGATTCTGGCGATGGTGGCCGGAATCTAGCACCCTAGGTAGGTGGGGGTGTATTTGTTAAATTTAAAAATTTTTCCTATCCATATTTGATATTAATAAACTTAAGGGGTCTAAAAGTAATAAAAAATATAAACTAATATTTACTAAATAATTAAACAAACAAATATTTTGGGAATATCATAAAATATTCCCAAAATATTTGCTTAAGCGATTCTGCCTAGGACATGATTGCTTACGCGATCTGAAATCGCCTAATGTTCCACTCAACGAATCGTGAACCCTATATGTTTAGTATAGACCTCATTCTAAACATTCTACACCTTTTATGTTTTATTCTGACGTAAAAGAACTATATGTTTAATATAAATATAATAACGGTTATGGTCCACTGAACGAATCGTAAACCCTATATGTTAAGAGTTCAAGCAATAAAATGGCTTCACAGTTGTGATATGGATAAACAAGAAGATGGTGAAATGTTTAGAGCATTGATAAATATTAAACTTTTTTGAGATTCTTCTTGGTCTGATTTTAAAAGAGTTATTATTTTAAGGAGTAAACAAAGTTGTCAAGACTAATCAACGGATTTTTTGTGCAGATAGTTTTGTACAGCATACAGATTTATCTGCTCAATAAAGAATACTTTATTGCCAACAATTAACAATTTTATGTACGGAGTTGTAACTATGCAAAACCATTTGCACAAAAAATTTGTTTAATAGTCAAAGGAACTTCTTTACATATGGTCGCTTGCTTGCGATCGTACATATCGCTTAAGCGATTCTTTTTTTTTTCACTTGGTCGATTAAGCGATCGTAGATCGCTTAAGCAATCCGTGGCTTTAGTGATCCGTGATATCGCTTAAGCGATCCTTGTCCTTTTCACTTGGTCGATTAAGCGATCATGTGATGGGCAGAATCAATATCTGCCTAGGTGCACAATCGCTTAAGCGATCCGGTTTGAAAAACTCTTTGTCGCTTAAGTGATCATGGGCAATATATACTTTTCCAGCTTTTCTCCTGAATTTTGACAAACTAAAATTACCAACATGTATTAATTCTATACTTTCTCCTCAATTTGACAACCTAATTCCAAACTAAAATCACCAACAAATATTTAGGACATGTAACAAGAATACTAAATATAAAGAATGATTTATTAAATGTAACAATATAATTTAAAACATCAATAATTGAAAACAATAACTCATCAACGGTTGGCCTTGGCAACTCCCTGAATTTCATCCTTCTTCGAACCTAAATTTCTGGATCTGCATGTGATTACTTTTGGCAACTACTTCTCTTATGGCCAGGTTGATTGCAAATTGAGCACTTATTTATCTTCAGGGGAACCTCAGAGGCTGATGGAATACGCTTAACTCTTTTTCTCCCCTTTGCTGTCTTCTTGAATGACGGATGGATGATAATGTCAGCCAACTCTGGTGGCACTATCCACTGCTCTTCTGGAGGCACTGGATATATTGTTTCTGAATAAGCTAGCATGTAGTGGTCTGCCATATAGAGAGGGGAGCAAAGTTCCATGTAAATTCTTGAACCAAAATCCAGCTTCCGTTGGTGTTTTAGTGCTGCTAGTGCATGAGGACAAGGTAAACGTTGAATGTCAAGCACTTTACAGCTGCAAGTTTTACTAACAAGGTTAACTATGGCATCCGGACCATAGCCGCACACAGTGAACTCTTGAGCATTAAGAGGATAGGCAAACAGTGCATTTGACAATTCCATACGCTTTCACAATAATTTTTCAGCTGATGGAACAAGGGTTGTGGTAAAATTATCTAACTCCGTACGACGCTCATGGAACTACCGTGACAATGTCCTCTGGATTGCATCAAAAAGTGAAACTATTGGAAACTCTCTTTCTATTAACAACTTCGAATTTATGGACTCCACTATATTCGTGGTCATGACATCAAACCTTCTTCCAGGAAAGTAAGCTCTACTCCATCGCTCGAAACCAACATCATGCTCAAGATACTTAGCAACTCTATTATCCTTGATTCGAATTTGCTGGAAGTGCTCCTCGAACTCATCAACCCGATAAGCTTTCTCTGCCATGTAGTATGTCTGAAGGAGGCCAGCACACTTAAACTTTTGTTTTATGTTCTCACCAAGGTACCTCATATAGAATCTGTGATGTGCTTGATGGTAAATAGTGGCAATCCCCTTCTTTAACGAGTTCTGCCTATCGGATATTATGCACAACTCGTCACGGTTAGGTACTATCATATGTAATTGCTGAAAAAACCAAGTCCACGACTCGTCATTCTCAAAGTCAACCGCACACCATGCAATAGGATATGTGTGATTCTCGCTGTCCTGTGTAGTGGCCACCAACAATGTACCTCCATACTTTCCCGTCAACAGCCAACACTTTTCTCATGTTTACAAAACCCCTTATAGCATAACCGTAAGCAACAAAAAAATATTTAAACATCATATTCCTGTCTCACTTCAAAGCCGTCTTGCTACCTTGGTTTGTCAACTCAAGCATATAATGGTAAGTTTCTAATACTCCGTACCTATGCTCTGGCGTGCCCCTCACAAAATCTTGTGCATGTTGTCTCCCTTTCCAGCATTTCCAGTAACTAACAACGACATCCCAACTCTATGCGCACAAGTCTCTGAATGTCTTTAGGAGATGGACATTTCCCTTCAACGAACCGACTTTTGACAAATTGTCCAATAACATCAGCGGATGCTTGTCGATGCTCACCTGAAATATGTCCCAAACCACATGTGTGCTCACTGGTATATGTGCTAAGAATAAATTTTTCTGACTTCACCAACCTTCTACAATAAACCCACCACTTGCACTTTCGGTCACGACATGCAACCGTCACAGCCAACGAATTTGACTTTTTGGTGATTAACTCAAAATTAACTCTCACGGCAACAAGTTTTAGCTTCCTCACCACTTCCTCTTTGTTGTCAAATAAATACCCTATGCGCAACTCTGATCCATCCGTAAAAACATGAGCTAATTCACAACTACCTCCAATTGCCCCCTCTAAACCTGCATAAACAACCATAGTGTTCTCTTCCTCACAATCTACCCCTTCTGCATAATCTGTATTTAAAGGAATCTCTACATCTGTGGGAACATCTACGGGGTCCTCCTCCTCAAAATTTTCATTCTGCCCCCCATCACCGACCTCTTCTACAGTGTCCTCCTCACCACCCAATTCACCGTCTATACTTGATTTTTCAACTAACAAATCAATGGCCTCGTAGTTCAAATTAAAACCAGGCAAATCTCCGCCTACTTCCTCGTTATCCCCCTCCTTTGAACCAACTTCCAACAGTTTTTCTACAAAAGAAACCCTTAAAATTGGCCTCGAACCATTATCGGCCACATCAATCATATATAACTTCACACTTTCATCCGACTTTAATATAGCAGGAGGTACCTTATAATGTTCAGGAACTCTGCTTAAAACATACTTCACAACTATATCACTACGCGAGCAACTCAAATCACCTCTTATAATTATTTCATCAATCAACTCATCAAAACTAACCTCTATGCTCACAGCAATTGGTATAACTTCTTTGCTCTTCCCAATCCACTTCCAGCTACTTTCTTCCTCCACCTACTCACCAAAAATATTCAAGACCCAAAACAACTTGTCCCATGTGTAATAATAGCCAATTACCTGTAATGCAAGAAAAAAAATATTCTTAAATGATGTACTAAGGGTTCAAATATTTTAAAAAGAATCTACACAGTCGCTTATATGGTCTGGTGTATCGCTTAAGCGATCTTATGCCATTTATTGATCACTTAAGTGGTCTGCTCCTATACACTAGACTTTTAGCAGATCGCTTAAGCGATCTTATGCCACATACTTGATCGCTTAAGTGATCTATCTGCTGCATTACTAGACCTACTAGATCGCTTAAGCAATACACGAGATCGCTTAAGCGATCCATCATACCCAAAACACATTTTCAGTCATCTCCACTTACAATCGATCCACTTGATTGCTTAAGCGATCCAGTATAAATAACCATGATCGCTTAAGCGATCTTATACCATTTATTGATCGCTTGCTGGTCTCGCTCCTATACACCAGACTTTTAGCAGATCGCTTCAGCGATCTTATGCTACATACCTATTCACTTAAGCGATCTATCTGTTGCATTACTAGACCTACTAGATCGCTTAAGCGATACACCAGATCGCTTAAGCGATCCATCGTACCCAAAACACATTTTTAGTCATCTCCACCTACAATCGATCCATCATACCCAAGAACACATAACCCATAACAAATTTTCAACATATTTCACTCCTTTCAACTTCCATTACATCAAACACAGCCCAACAACCTAAACAACTAAATCAAAATCATAACCCAAACCCAATCCATGCTAAATCAAAATCATAACCCAGATCTTTGTAAATCAAAATATGAAATCGAAAGGGAGATACACATACCTGGACAAAATGTTAGGAGGAGGAGGAGGATCTGTGTTGGAGAAGATGTTAATGGTGGAGGAATGCGTTAACGTGGTGGGAGGAAGAAGAAGAAGGTGTTTGGGTTTGTTTGCAAGAATTTTGACTCTTTGGGGACATATTATAATTTTTAAGAGATTACACAATTATTCATTAATCCTAATTAACCCCTAATCATATTTAATTAAGCTTAATAAAAAATAAGGCTATTTAGTTAACGTTTACAAACTACATAGCCTTTTAATTAAATTTTAACTCCAAATGTCTTTTTAATAAACTCCCCCAAGTCAGAAAGTGAAAGTTGTTTTGAAAGCATGATAAGGTTTTGATTGGTTTTGGTCGCCTCAAAATAAGAATTACATTGCATAGAATTGGGCTGGAAAAATTGTTTTGAAAGCGTGGTAAGAGGGGATGTTCTTGCAGCCTCAACAATTGTATTTTAATACATATGCTTAATTATTTAATTGGACTTCGGCCCCTCTATGTCCAACCCATAATCATTCTGGGCTCACCATGACTCCATCTATTTTCACCAACAATTGGCCCTTCAAGATATGGTAGCCCTATCTAATCTTGACAGTCCAGCCCCTCCTCTATATTTTCTTCAAGAAAAGAGAAGCCCAACTCCTTTCCAGATTTTTCAAGCAAGCTAATTGGTTTACAAATATATATAGTATGTTGTAATTTTGAGATTATATTGTTCCCTTTAATGTCTTCATGAGGGTAAAACTAACCCAATTCTTCAAAAAAACAAGATTCAAAGAGACAAACAGAACAAAATATGTTATTACTTAAATTTTTGAGTTAAAAAGACGTTGACCCCCAAGGTTTATTGTTTTAGCCACTGTTTTGAAAACTGGACCAAACTGGTCTGGTGATTAGTGCCCTATGCGGTCCGGGTTACCATTTTAAACTATTCACAAATCTCTAACTTGATCACTGGTGAATGAGAGGCTATCAAGTGCCAAGGTTAGAGGGTTTTGTAGAGTGAAGGCCAGTGGTTCAGGTGGTGGTGTCAGATTAAATAGTATGCCCGAATTTTGTCAAAAAAATCAACCCAATCACAACGATGTTTGCAAGTCACGGCCAGTAAACAAGGGCTACCAAATTTGGGAAGTTAAAGGAGTTTTGTAAAGTGGAGGACGATGCTTTAGATGATAGTGTCGAATTGAATTTTAACCATCGAAATTTGGTCGAAAAAATCAATTTAGGGTCAGATCGTAGTAGGGGTGGGATAAAAAATCTGAAAACTGAACCAAACCAAACCGAAAAATAGGTTTTTTCACAAACCAGTTTGGTTTGGGGAATTCAAAAAACCGAAAAACTGGTTCGGTTTGAAAAAAAAATTAAACCGGTTTAACCCTAAATATAAAAGCAAAATTTTTTTTTAACTCCTCAGTCATCAGTCCTCACGCAGTCACGCTACTCCATCCACATTCGTCTTTCTCTGCCTCCATTCTCCAAATCTGAAAATTTCTCTACACTTCCACTTCACAATCGTCTGTCGTCACTTCCAAAGTTCCGCAGCTCGCCACGCTCCAGCCTCCTTCCACACCATGACTCCATCCACGCCTGTCGCTTTCCCACCGTGAGCTATCGAGCAAAGCTACTCCATCCACACCGTGAGCTACGTTCTCTCGTTCGCCAACACCTAGCACTCCAAAGAAACTCCACCATGAGGCGTGAGCGCACCTCACCGCTGAGGCTTGAGTGCACTCCCACCGCGAGGCTTGAGCACTCCACCGTGAGGCTTGAGCAGACCCACCTTGAAGAGACTCCACTGTGAGGCATAAGCAGACCCACCGTGAGCACTGAGCAGACTCTTGATTAGAACTTTGTTTGTTTTGTTGAACTCTATGATTTCAATTTGAAGACAGTTTGTGTTCAAAATTAACTATGTTTTAATTGTTTATTTGTGTGGATTTGTTAGATTGGAGAAAGAATATATATTTGAAAATGTTTTAATTTGATATCGATAAGTTGAACTCTGATTTTGAAGCATGTTTGTGCCCCTTTGTTTTTGGGGGGCTTTTAATTGTTTATCTGCCATTTGTTAGATTGGAGAAAGAATATATATTTGGAAATGTTTTAATTTGATAGCGATAAGTTGAACTCTGTGATTTGAAGCCAGTTTGTGTTCAAAATTTGCTGTTTTAATTGTTTATTTGTGTAAATTTGTTAGATTGGAGAAAGAATATATATTTGAAAATGTTTTAATTTGGTGGCGACAAGTTGAACTCTGTGACAATGTGATTTGATCATTTGAAGACAATTTTTATTGTCATTTTCTTAATTGTGTGGATTCAAATCAATTAGTTTAGTGATAAGTTGAACTCTGTGATTTGAAGACAGTTTGTGTTTAAAATTAACAGTGTTTATTTGTGTGGATATGTTAGATTGGAGAAAGAATATATATTTGAAAATGATTTTTTTTTTTTTTTTGGTAACCTCTGAAGTCATGATGTGTACGTTAATGTTTGATAAAATACTCTAGCTTATTCACCCATTGGATTTTTATAAAATCTTTAGCATATATGCAAATAATAATTTGGGCATAAACATTGATTAACATATTAAATTTTGTTTACAAACATTTCTTAATAGAGATAATTTTCTTCTTGAAGGCAGACAAATAGTCGATATTGATAAAATACCCAAACAGTCAAACTAATGCTAGCTCTTGCTATTTTCAATTATGAAAGTACACTCACCTGACAATCATAGTATTTCAAAAACATAGTCTGCAATGTTTTCTTCCACCAAACCTTGGATCAGTTTGCCCAGAGCACCTTTCAAGGACAACAAATGGAAGATCAAATCTAATGTGTTGATTTGGACTTGGCTGTCAGACGAAAGCAGTGGGCCTTTGATGGCCTTAGCAAATAAAACATTCAAGGAAGGACGACCTTCTCCATCTTCTGTTATTTTCATGGAGTTATCTCCCTCATCCAAACTCATGCTACATATGTCATTGGCATATGCATTTACGAAAAATCCTTTCTAAGCTAGGATCATTAGAAGTGCTGGGCAAATATAATTGAAAAATGTTCATTGTGAGAAGACAACATTGATGATACTATGGAGATGAGTATCTAAATGATTGTATATATCCATGCTATGTCACCATGAATGCTACTCAGCCTTATGGATTGATTCTAAATTAAAGCATGAAGTCTCTTGAATTTAGCATAATTTTCTGAGAGTTCTAGACCTTTTATGACTGTTTGGGGACATTTCCTGGGCAACTCATGGAGTGGTTATCCTAAAACACTTGCTTATGGACAAAATTATGCAGTTTTTAAGTTTGGAAGGTTAAATATTGATTACAGATGCTACAGGGAACTTCATCTTCCTAGTGAAGTAATGGTGGCATACTACAATCATGTTTACATGTGATTAATATAGTTTCTGCCTCTGCATGCCACCATTTGCTACTTCTAGTAAAGAGTTGAAATGAAGAACTTAACTAGAAATATCTCTTACCATCGAACTTTGAATCTTGAACTCCTTCCAACAGAAAAAATCACAAAAAGATATACAACTATCTCTTTTCCACCTAGACTTTTGTCGTAATCTTAAAAACACCCATATGATTCTAAAATTATCTATGACTTTTTCTATAATTATTATTACTAACCTTTGCTAAGGTTTGCTTAAATATCGCTAAACTCCTCCTAAAGACTAAAACTGTTGGGAGTTCAAAAATAATTTTAGAACCATAAGTGCATATTCGGGATTACACCCTGGGTTAGGAAAGGTCAAAAGATAATATTACCAAGTAGAATGAATAGAATTTGCTACAAAGGAAAAAAAAAAAAAAAAAGGCCTTAGAGAATGTGACAAACCTATACAGTTCAGGCAAACATCATCATCTCGAGTTTTCATCAAAGCCTCCAACGAAAGATGCAAAAGCTTAGGACAGTGAGCAAAAAGAACATCAGCTTTGTCACTATTCATGGATTCGCATTGGAGAATGGATACTTTATACAAAACAAAAAGGATATCTCCACTGATTTCCTCACTATACTTGGAGAAACAAATAGGTCTTAGCTTACAATAGGGTAGATGCATTCAAGGTAAATCTTATTACCTTGGCAAATGAAGGCCAACAACAAGATTGGAGATGAGGCATCTCTGTCTTTAATGAGGACATAGGAATCATTTGTTCGACTATTTAAGAGAACCCCAAAGCAATGAAGATGCACTTACATAGACCACAAAATGAAAAGGATTAAAAAAAATTTGTGAAGTCTTCAAGAACATTACTAGAAGATGAAAACCTTGCTTTAAACAAATAAGCAACTTTTTTTTAAATTGTCATACAATTACTCTAAGCATTGCATCCTTGTATATTCCTAATCTTAGACTACATGTAAAGATAATTAAGGTCTAACTGATGTACTCATGTGTCTTTAAACTTCGAGGTTCATTTTCCTAAGGCCATTCAAAATATTTAATCAGCATAAAAAAATTGTCATCATAAGTGCTTCCAGTATATAAGGCTTAAGAATTATGTTTATCTCAACTATACATATTCTACCAAACAGAAGATATAGAAATCAACGGTATTTTAGAAAGTAGTTTTGGTGCTCTCTATGTTGATTGGGAAGAAGGTTGAGCTATGTATTTAATTCATATCGTAACAATTATATGACCAAATAAGCAACTAAAGCTTCTGCTTTCAAAAAAGGAAATCAAGTTTGACTGAATCAACCTATTATACAATAAAACTAATTATGCTTTGCTAGCTAGCTGGAGAAATGCAGCAAAATAAGAATTAATATACGGTAAATTATAGTTTCTGAATTTTCTCAGCAACCAAACACAAACTCATACGATAATGAACCATATAAAGCTGCCTCTGACTTCGGGCCAAGGCGCCAGAAGAGAGTTTGTCGGCGATAAGTGAGACAAACTCGGCAAAAATATCAGCATCGCTTGAGGTACATAGAGTGGTAATTACATCGATAATTCGGCACGCAATAGGTGTTTCTCAATTGTGTGAAAGCTAATTATTGTTTCAAGTAATGAGGAACAAAATTGAAATATACCTAAAATAAAAAAAACTTTTAGATATATTTTTCAAACACTAATTCTTTTCTCTATAATTTTTAATTTAATGGAAATTGCATAAGTCTCAGTACATGTGAACTGCATTAGCATGTTCCCATGACAATACAAATGATTTTAACAAGATTTCACTTTTTCGATATTTCATTTTTCTTTTTATTTGATTTCTAAATTTCTAGTACCATGAAGTTCTTTAAATTCTAGTCTCATCACCAGGATAACACACTTGGTCAAAATTGACATTTTTTGTTCTATTAAACTATATAGTATGCACGCAACAAAAAAAATGTCCATTAAACAGCACCAAGATGTAGATTCAAGTGACAGACACCAGAATCTAAAGATTACCTTATAAAGTACAGATGTTGAATCAAGTGAACTATAACGAAGACCCATGTTGCCAGATCGACAAGATTTATTCTACTTGTTTTAAACCTGCTTATACCATCTGCCTTGCTCTAAAAGACACAAGAGTTTAACGCAGAAAACATAGATCACAATGAAATGAAACAAAACTCATGAAAAAAACAAAGATATTCAAGGACTCTGTCGTTGTTGCATGTCAATAGATTCTACTCTTACGTCAAAGTTAATGAAGCAGATATATCGAGCAAAATTGCACAGAATATCAGATTGCTTAGTTGATAAAGAGTATTCTAATAGATAGACACAGATTAATATGCCTTTAACAGAAACACTTTATGCAATCTGTAACTCATAATTTAAAGAAAAACTACTCATTTTTAAATTGCAGCAGTTATTACCTTGCATCAAGATTCAACAACACAAGTGAAAACACTATGTGAGCGTGAGCTTTCTGCATTTATACTAGTTGCACCTGTCCTCCTATTTGACAATCCCTGCATCATAAAAACACTGATCATAAATTTAACGCAAGAAAAATTAACAAATCAAACATATTAGAATTAGATATTGAGGGGAGACAGGAATGTTTCAAGTGAATAATCCAATTTATTTTCCCCAAAATAACTACTAACTATGATCCGGAAGCAGTAGATAAAAACAAAACAAAAAGAATTTCATGGATGACAATTCTCTACATGAACCTCATCAATTAGCTAAATATATGAGGTGAGAACTTAAGGTAAAGCCTTACACCATTAGCAATAATCCTTAAAATGCTTCAATCCAGTAAGCAAATACACATCAATTTGAATCCCCTTAAAGAAGTAAAATCGGTATACTTCTGGTAAAAAAACAATTTCAGTAAAACATTTAGTGTTTGTTCAATCTTTATTACAATTTATTTATTGATTATTCGGAAAAGCTTAGACTTCCATATAAATCTTTCACTATTATATATCCCCCTTAAAGAAGTAAAACCGACACACTTCTGGTAAAAAACAATTTCGGTAAAACATTTAATGTTTTGTCAATCTTTATTACAATTTATTTATTGATTATTCAGAAAAGCTTAGACTTCCATATAAATCCTTCACTATTATATATAAACTGAAAGAAAAAAAAAAAAAAACCTCTCAAGACACCTTAACTCTTTTGTCTGGTCAGTTCTTTGTCTCCTTTTGAGTCATTTGGGAACTAGCATACAAGAAGAAGATTCAAAATCCTAGAAGAACATGAACGATTTCCTATGTATAAGAATCACCAATGTGTACATTTGATACGTATTCTTATATTTACTTCCTTCTTTGTCATCTAAAAAGAAACTTATTTTTGTTACTGCCATATCTTGAACTTTCTATTTCCTAAACCATGGTATTGTATTCGCCAAAAACACCTCCTTATTTTATGTTCAAACACTTAATAAATTTGTAGTGTACTCTATTCACATGCCAGAAAAAAGAAAAAGAAAAACAAATAGAGTTGCCAAGCATTACATGCAGTAAACGCTTAAAATAAATTCAAGCACTAGGAAAGATTCCTATAAGTTGGGTGTACCTATTAGGTCATAGTCAATGTAACATGGAATTAAATTTGTCAAGCAAAGAAACCATATAACGACAAGGAAAATGAATATATACATGTTCGTACTAGCCAAGGAATCATACAACATTTCTTTTATTGGCATTCTCTAGAAAGTCTCAAATGCTAGGAACCCACCTTAAGCATCCTCACTATGCATTCCAAGAAGAAAAAACGAAGCAAACCTTTATCAGTAGTTGTGTGACATCCCTCATTGTGCATATATACTCCTATGTCAAATTTTAAACATAAACACCATATTTGACATCTTCTCTTATCTGGAAGGAGAAGCAAAACATGGTCAAGGAAAACTGAATTTATGTAGGTCTTTTACTGGATATGAGTGCTTTTGTTACCTGAAGATTTCTTTGGCTTGGATCCAACAAATCTATGATTTGTTCATTGTAAATCTGCAATAATATGTGGATATATTAGGACATGCAACATTAAATTTCACAAGACCAAAAGGGATACTGTCCAGTTAGAAAACCTGAAGAAAAGAATAACGACATTTCTCTGTCTCTTCTAATACAAAACAAAAGAAAGAAACTCAACAATTTCTCGCTTTTCCAGTCAGTAAAAAAATAGAATCTTTACAATTTACATTTTCTCAAGCTTGAGTCACTTTTTCCCCAAATTTTGTCAAAATACAAAAAAGATAATATCAAATAACCACTGAAAAGAAGAAGATGGAGACAATTACTTGAACACCCGACAACCATTACGTTCTCGGGAAGTGTATGAGTGGCGAGCAGTTGAGTGGTTGGGCGGGCGTGGGGGAAGCGGACTCTTAATCTTGGAAGATTCCGGAGAAGGTGGAAGAAGTGAGTCCATCTTTTTGCTTCTGCAATGACTTTAATTTTGAATTAGGGTTTGGAGATGGCGAGTCACTTGAGTGGGTCTCTCTGAAGATTGTGTTTCTTGGCTGCATGAAGTGGTTGATTCCGATCAGTAAACTATAGAGAGAGAAGAGAGAAGAGAGAAGAGAGAGTAGGGTTTGTTAATTTAGGCAAGATTGCTGAGATTGAAGGCATTGGAGACAAGAAGAGGAGAGGGGAAAGAAATGTAGCTGTTGGTAAACTTCTTAATTTTGTTGAATTATTCACATTGTGGGGAGTTTATACCCAGAAAAAGAATAAGAGTTGTTTTGAAAGCGTGATAAGGTTTTGATTGGTCGCCTCAAAATAAGAATTACATTGGGCTGGAAAAATTGTTTTGAAAGCATGGTAAGAAGGGATGTTCTTGTAGCCTCAACAATTGTATTTTAATGCATATGCTTAATTTGCAAGCTTAATTATTTAATTGGACTTCAGCCTCTCTATGTCCAACCCATAATCATTCTGGGCTCACCATGACTCCATCTATTTTCATCAATGATTGGCCCTTCAAGACATTGCAGCCCCATTTGATCTTGACAGTCTAGCCCCTCCTTTATATTTTCTTCAAGAAAAGAGAAGCCCAACTCCTTTCCAGATTTTTCAAGCAAGCCAATTGGTTTACTAATATATACAGTATGTTGTAATTTTGAGATTATATTTTTCCCTTTTAATGTCTTCATGAAGGGTAAAACTAACCCAATTCTTTCAAAAAGCAAGATTCAAAGAGACAAACGGAACAAAATATGTTATTACTTAAATTTTTGTGTTAAAATGACGTTGACCCCTAAGGTTTATTGTTTTAGCTACTGTTTTGAAAACTGGACCAAACTGGACCGGTGATCGACACCCTATCCAGTCTGGATTACCATTCACAAAACTCCTAACTGATCACTGGCGAACGAGAGGCTATCAAGTGCCAGGGCTAGAGGGTTTTTGTAGAGTGGGGGTCGTGATTCAAGGGATGGTGTCGAATTGAATTTTGGCTAGAAAAATCAACCCAATACGCGAGTCATGGCTAGCGAATGGGGGACATTGCAAAATGTAGTCGTTATACCCAAAATAAGAGTTTGAAAAACACAAAAACTAGTTGACCGCTTTGAATCCAGTCGACCAGATTTAAGGTGATGTCGACGTGGCACTAGTCGTTAGAACGACTAAGCCACATCTGTTAAATCGAACCAACTAGGCAAAATAGGGCTGCTCCAGTTCAAATCTTGAAGACAATCCGGTAGAACGGATGAGGTGAATTTTCAAACTATGGCAGATATACTTTACCCGTAAACTTTAGAATATGATATCTTAGCCCCTAAACAGAACCCAGAAATGGGATGCACAATGCAGTTGATCAGCGTAGGTTAAACTATAAAGATATGAAACATATAAAATTATCAATTTAACCCCCTAGGTTTTGAAAAGTGACATTTTGGTCTAAATCTAAAAAACTCTCTAAGTGACATTTTCATCTTTCCTGCACATTGCACTCATTCATGCTCCCACAACTCTCAAATATCATACACACATATAATCACTCTTGATTCCATTCACCGTATAATCACAACTCCTTTAAGTGATTTTGTAATCACCACTTCAAACTCAAAATTTATTAAAGATAAAATCCAATAAAATAATACAATTATAGCCAGAGTGACCCATCCAATCAAATTATATTTGACAAATGAGCATATCGAAGTTTAAAGCTTACAACTCCTAGGCAAAAAAGTTTGCAAATTTGAATCCAAAGCATAAAGCTTACAAATTCTTAAAGCTAACATACCTAAATTTCAAATTGTGAACAATAGCACAGTGTAAAATGACATAACCTTAAAGTTCTTTGTTGTGTACTTGATATTGTATACCAAATATATTACCAACATCAGGGGTGTGGAAATCCAGTTAACCGAACCGGATGGGGTGTTTTTTTGAACCGAACTGGTTTTTTGGTTCAAGCAATATACCAAACCGAAACCGGACTGAATTATCCCATAAACCGATTTTGAGATTATATTGTTCCCTTTTAATGTCTTCATGAGGGTAAAACTAACCCAATTCTTCAAAAAAGCAAGATTCAAAGAGACAAACAGAACAAAACATGTTATTACTTAAATTTTTGAGTTAAAAAGATGTTGACCCCCAAGGTTTATTGTTTTAGCCACTGTTTTCAAAATTAGACCAAACCGGACCAGTGATCGCCTCTAGTCGGATTACCATTTTAAACTATTCACAAAACCCCTAACCTGATCACCGACGAACGAGAGGCTATCAAGTGCCAGGGTTATAGGGTTTTTGTATAGTGGGTGTCGGTGATTCAAGGGATGGTATTGAATTGAATTTTGGACACTAGAATCAATCGAAATATGGCTAGAAAAATCAACCCAATACGCTAGTCATGGCTGGCAAACGGGGGGCTACCAAGTGCTCGGGTTAGATGTTTTGCAGAGTGGAGGCTGTGGTTCAGGTGATGGTGTCAGATTGAAATTTGAACGTCAAAATCACCCGAAATTTTGCCAAAAAAATCAGCCCAATCACAACGATGTTTGCAAGTCACGGTCGGCCAACAAGGACTACCAAATTTAGGAGTTAAAGGAGTTTTGTAAAGTGGAGGACGATACTTCAGGTGATAGTGTCGAATTAAATTGTGGCCATCGAAATTTGGTCGGAAAAATCAATTTAAAGTCTGATCATGGGGGTGTATTTGCTAGATTTCAAACATGTAGGGACTGCTGCATATTCTTCAGGGGTGTGTTTATAAGATTTCAAACTTCTGGATCACCGGCGGACCACCAGTTTAACCGATCAGACCAGGCAAATCAAAACCCGGTCCCTTGGCCGAGTGACAGCCCGAGTTGGGTTTCAGAACCTTGGTTTTAACTAAAAACTCAGTTTTTGATATAACAAATATCTACCATTAATAAATCATTAATAAGCTATTGAAAGAGTGACTATATATTTGGTGAATTATTGTTTTGTTATTTATTTTAATAGCTAAAACATAACAATAAATTAATGTATTAACTCTTGATCACTAGTGAGTGAAGTTTTTAAAATCTCAAGAATTTTTTTGTTATTTAATTAGTCATCAGGAGATTAATACATTAACTATCCATCCCTAGTGAAGTTTACACAATGGCTAGCTCATTTTTTACTAATTTTCTCACCGCTCCCACGAATTTTGTAGATTACCAAAAGTTGACTAAACAAGTTAAGATTTTGCGTCTTAGTGTTGTTGGGATTACTGCAAAATATTTGGGTTCTTTTCACATACTTGAAGTATGTTAAAAATTCGGTGTTTGTCAACCTACAGTATGCTCTTCCTAATTTTGATTGAAGTTTGTATCTATAATTATTCGTTCACATTAATTTAAATAAATTTTGATAAAAAAAATAAAAATAAAGGAATAATGGATTAGATAAAGCAGCCTAAACAATTGTATTTTAATGCATATGCTTAATTTGCAATAGATAAAGAAGCTTAGTTATTTAATTGGACTTCGGCCTCTCTGTGTCCAACCCATAATCATTATGGGCTCACCATGACTCCATCTATTTTCACCAATGATTGGCCCCTTCAAGACATTGCAGCTCCATCTGATCTTGACAGTCCAGCCCCTCCTCTATATTTTCTTCAAGAAATGAGAAGCCCAACTCCTTTCCAGATTTTTCAAGCAAGCTAATTGGTTTACTAATATATATAGTATGTTGTAATTTTGAGATTATATTGTTCCCTTTGAATGTCTTCATGAGGGTAAAACTAACCCAATTCTTAAAAAAAGCAAGATTCAAAGAGACAAACACAACAAAATATGTTATTACTTAAATTTTTGAGTTAAAAAGACGTTGAACCCCAAGGTTTATTGTTTTAGCCACTGTTTTGAAAATTGGACCAAACCAGTCTGGTGATAGATGCCCTATGCAGTCCGAGTTACCATTTTAAACTATTCACAAAATCCCTAACTTGATCACCATCGAATGAGAGGCTATCAAGTGCCGAGGTTAGGGGGTTTTTGCAGAGTAGAGGCCGGTGATTCAAGGGATGGTGTAGATTGTCGAATTAAATTTTGGACGCTAGAATAAATCAAAATTTGGCTAGAAAAATCAACCCAATACGCGAGTCATGGCTAGCGAACAGGTGGCAGTGCAAAATATAGTCGTTATGCCCAAAATAAGAGTTTGAAAAACACAAAAACTAGTTGACCGCTTTGAATCCGGTCAGCCAGATTTAAGGTGATGCATACGTGGCCCTAGCTGTTAGAATGACTAAGCCACATCTGTTAAATCGAACCAACTAGGCAAAATAAGGCTGCTCCAGTTCAAATTTGGAAGACAATCCGGTCGAACGGATGAGGTGAATTTTCAAACTATGGCAGATATACTTTACCCGTAAACTTTAGAATATGATATTTTAGCCCCTAAATAGAACCCAAAAATGGGATGCACAATGCAGTTGATCAACTTGGGTTAAACTATAAAGATATGAAACATATAAAAATATCAATTTAACCCCCTAGGTTTGAAAAGTGACATTTTGGTCTAAATCTAAAAGACCCTCAAAGTTACATTTTCATCTTTCGTGCACATTGCACTCATTCATACTCCCACAACTCTTAAATATCATACACACATATAATCACTCTTGATTCCATTCACCGTATAATCACAACTCCTTGTGATTTTGTAATCACCACTTCAAACTCAAAATTTATCAAAGATAAAATCCAGTAAAATAATACAATTATAGCCAAAGTGACCCATCCAATCAAATTATATTTGACAAATGAGCATATCGAAGTTTAAAGCTTACAACTCCTAAGCAAAAAAGTTTGCAAATTTGAATCCAAAGCATAAAGCTTACAAATTCTTAAAGCTAACATACCTAAATGTCAAATTGTGAATAATAGCACAGTGTAAAATGAGATAACCTTAAAGTTCTTTGTTGTGTACTTGATATTGTATACCAAATATAACACCAACATGGACATAAATTTTGTTACAGATAAAAAACAAATATTTTGTAACTTTTTCCAACACCTATCCAATTTACAAAAGTGTGTTTATACTGCAAGAAAAAATAATTATATACTATGCTTTAAAAAATAATCCTTGTAATTGCCACTCCCCACAATCACAATCGTGTGTCTTCAAATTGCCTATATAAGTCCTTCTAGAAATGGAAATCAATTGGGAACCGAGTTAACGACTTTGTCCCACCAAAATAATAGTTTGATGTCACTTTCTCACCCACAGACTTTTAAAATACCACTTTACTACCTAGATTTATATTCCAATGGCGCATAAAGAACAAACTCAATCTAGACTATTGGGGATTTTGAAGAGGGGAGGTCAATGAGTCTTTGGGTGGTTGGGATTGATCAGAATTTGACTTGGGAGGGGCGGTTGTGCAAACCCTAATCGTTTGATTGCCGAGGATTGGCAAGGTCCAAGGGAGTAGAGTTTGAAGGGTTTTGGTGAGTGATGATCGGCGAAGATAATGGTGGTGG
Source organism: Pistacia atlantica (assembly GCA_026229545.1). NCBI lineage: Eukaryota > Viridiplantae > Streptophyta > Magnoliopsida > Sapindales > Anacardiaceae > Pistacia > Pistacia atlantica. Next base: position 238,615 of record JAPEIT010000100.1, read on the forward strand.
TGTAGGATCGCAACAATGCCGAAATCAGAAACGGAATATAAATTTGGGTAATAAAGTGGTATTTTAAAAGTGTGTGGATGGAAAAGTGTCATTAAACCATTATTTGGGTGGAAAAAAGTGGTTTATAGGTTCCCAATGAGTAAACAATTATAGAGAGACTAGAGCGATGATAATGGATACTTTCATCACTATATTTGCACAAACAGTGACTCAGTTGATGAGACATTTTTTGATAGAATGGTCAATATATTGTTGGTGGATAGTTTGATTGCTTTAGAGGTTGGCTAGGTGTTTGAAACTACTAATGTCTTCAAGGATGTACTGTATGGCTTTGCAATTCAAAGGCTAAAGTTGCTTTCTTCTGTGTAGCCCCATCATGATTCATGCCTCTTCTTCATGTCATGGATGATTACATATCAGATTATATCTTTTAATACCCTTCACATATGTGTCCCAGATTTGTCCACGATTCAGATCAATCTCATTAGATAGCTAGGAAGTTCTTATAAATGGTAGATGATAATCCTAAGGTTGATGTGTCAATTTTAGAATAGGCTTATTAAGAAAAAAAAAAAAAAAAAGGAAGAGATTGTTATACTAATATGGTTTACAAAGCTGAAAACCAGACAACAACATTACTAGGACATGACATGATGTTAGTTATCAATTATCACAAACTATATAGTTATGCCAGTGTCTTGCAACTTAGGAACTTTAAGGAATACATTAAGGTTAAACCAATTGGTACAAAGTTCCAGAGAATGTTTGTCAGTTTTCCAGTCCAAAAAGATGGTTTTTCTAAATGGTTGTAGATCGTTCTTTGGGCAAGAAGAGGCACACTTGAAAGGCTCATAGTAAATGTACCCTATCAACTGTCTCTATTGATGCTGATAATGAACTTTACGTTGGGTGGTTGTATATGTGAAGGAGAGAATAAGGAATCATGGTGTTGGTTCTTTGAGCATTTGCTTCGTTGAAACAAGGACATTGATATTTATGTTAAATACAGAAAATGTGACATAAATGAATTAGCAATTCAACATCCTCATGCCAATATTAGGTACTGTGTTACATACCACGCACTTGAATTCGGAAACTTGTTATGCGATAATGCTAGAACCATGAACGAGTATAATTATAAGCCCGCAATAGGTCGTATAAGGACAACAACATGGATGCTGTAATGCCCTACTTGAGGTACGTTGCTAATGTTTCTTATTTCACTCTTATTTGAGTCGGTTTTTGTGAATAGTGGTTGGTTGGTCTTAGGTTGTATTGAAACATTGAGTTTTTGCCTTGGATTTAGTCAAAGTTAGAAGGGTTTTGATATTACAGGGCTCGCCGGGGCGAAGGATATCTGTCACCACGGCAAAGAGGTGTTGAGCCACAGGGGGAAGTTGCTGGATAGTTTCGCCGCGCGAAGAAAGATTCGTCGCCGCGACAACGTGTCGGTTGAAAAGTTTACTAAGTTTTAGATATTTTTCCCCTTGGGTACTATTTGACCATTTTACCCCTAATTAGCAGGAAAAGTGAGGAGTAAAATGTAAGAAAATTTCAAGGAGAACATGTTAGTTTGGGGGTGTGTTTGTAAAGAATCAAAGGATATGGATGGAATTTTCATGAAAGAGCAAGGGCAAAATGGGAAGAATGAGTTGTTAAGAGATATTTAAAGGGGTTTAGTCTTTGAGAACTCTTCATTTTCCCATTCCACCGCCTCCTTCATTTTTCCAAACTCTCAAATTTCCTTCATTCTTGTAAGGATTTCCAAGAGCCTTTTTGAGTAACTTTTAGTAGGGTTTTAATCTAAAGCATCCTAAGGTAAGGATTCTTGCTTAAGTTGAGAGTTTTATTATGTTTTGATTAGAGTCTCATGTTGTGGTTGTTGGTTAAGTTGTAGAGAAAAGGCAAGCTCCCAAAGGAAAGGAGAAGTGTTAAAGAAGCTATTTTCTCATAAGGTAAGTAAATTCATCCTAAGTTGAGATTTAAGAACTCTTTTGAGTAGAGTTTTATATGTATGTGTATTCATTAAATTGTTGAATAAGATTAGTAGTTATGATGGAGTAATACACATAAACTGAATTATGGGAAGTGTTTTATTTGCTTGATGTTGGGTTGAGTTTGATAGAAGTTGGAGAAAGTTTTGAGCAAGCTTATGGAAGTGTTTTTCTTTTGACAGGAAATTTAGAGCTTATGAGGGAGTTTTCTCCCATTTGGTTGATTAAAGAAAAGAGAAAAGTTAGAGTTAGAGTAGAGTTGTTTATGCACATGAGTTGTATGATGAAATGCCCAAGAGAAGCATAAGTAAGAGTAGAAAGCCTTAATTGTTGCTACATGTCATAGTTGCTTTTCATAAATGCATTAATGAGTATAAGTCATTGATGTGCATTAACTATGCTTTATTTATGCACTAGAAAAGAGAGTAGAGAAAGAGTAGAGACTTTTGAGTTGAGACTACTCTAAGAGTAAAGAGAAAGAGAGAATAAGCACTATAAAGTAAAAGCTAGAGTAGTGCTTAATAAGAGAATAGAGTAGGTTGTGCGATGGGGAACCTGTGAGTACGGGTAGAGTATTCCCGCATGTACGCCGCATAGAGAGAGCGGCCAGAGTATCAGAGAGAGAAGTGGTGTAGCCCGTAGAGTACATGCGGATGAGGGCTATACCTGAGTTTACCCGAGAGATTCTATGCACTCACATGGCCAAAGGTTCCGAATCCATGCATAACCAAGTCCGATCGGTTAGAATAAGTAAAAGTCACAGGAGTGGGAGCGAGTCCTAGCCGTGCCTCCGGTCAGATGGGGCCGTGACTTGCTAGAAAGAGAGCTAGTAGAAAAGAGTTATGAGAAAGTGATAATAAAGAGTTGTATAAGAGAAAGAGTCATTAAATGGTAGGGGAAAGAATTAGAGAGAGTTACGGGGATATTTGAGTAAATGGGTTTACTTACTGAGCATTGTTTGTGCTCATCCAGTTGTTCCCTATGTTTTTGCAGGTTCTAGATAAGGACACAGTCGGATGGACATCGGCACACAAGAGAAATGGCTACACTGTCCACCCTATTTTGATAGTTTTGCATATGTTACAAATCTTGTCTATATTAGTATAAAGAATACATATGTTTAATAAAAGAAAAATTTTGGGCCCAACTTTTTATGTTATTGTTACATGTACTTTTACTATGCATGTTTTTATAAGAATGGAGTCGTTACATTTTTTGGTATCAGAGCAAAGATTTTGGGATTTGACAGTGTACCATTCTCATCGCTACGATGCCCAAGAGCCGACTGTGTAAGTTAATTCTTTCCTTATGTCAAGTGTTCTCTTTGAATTGATTAAGTGTGGTCATTTTGTAGATGAGGCGTAGTAACCGAAATAAGGGTAAGAGTGTGATGAATGAGGGAGAACCCTCTAACCCACCAGAACCAACCCCCCTACTCTTGATGTGACATTGATTCGAATATTGTTCAAGAGGTGTTAGCAGAGAGTCAGGGAGAGAGTTGTACCAAAAAGAACTGAGACCCCTAGTAGAGGACGGCCCGCAAGACAAGAGCGTGAGGGGCCGAGTACCTCAGTATCTTGAATCAGTCAGTTGATCCGGTTCAAGGGCTTGCAAGCCAGCACCAGCCGTTAGAGTTTAGGGGTACAAGGGATCCGCTAGAAGCAGAAGAGTGGTTTAAGTCCGTAGAGCGGACAGTGGCCTTGTTTCCCATGAACGACAGAGAGAGAATTAGATATGCTAGTTTCTTGTTTCGGGGAGATGCCCGAATTTGGTGGGAACTAATGGAAGAGACTCATGACTCGATTCTGATGACTTGGGAAGAATTTAAGAGACTGTTTGAGGCCGAGTATCGAACGGAAGACCGAGTACATGAGAAAGTCCAAGAGTTCATTAATTTGAAACAGGGGACTAGTACGGTGAAGGAGTATTCGGTAAGATTCAATTCCCTTGCCCGATTTGCACCCGGGATAGTGTATACTCCAGTGTTAAGGAGGGATAAATTTGTACAGGGGTTGAAATCTGATATTGCCCGAGACGTGATGACAGGAGCTGAGCCTCCTCATACCTATAGTGAGGCCTTGACAAGGGCGTTAAGGGCAGAGATTTATGTGAATAAGCACATTGCCGAAGGGTCATCTTTACCGATACTCAGTGAACCATCCACTACTTTGCAAAGGGAGAGAGTGGATACATCAAGGAATAGAGAAGTAAGGGCCAAGAAGAAGTTTCAACCCAAGAGTAACAGGAGGGATTGGCAGAACAAGCGGCCCTAGAACCGAAGGGTTGCCCCTTTGTGCTAAATGTGGGAGGAACCATTCAGGAGAATGTTTAAGGGATAGAAATGTGTGTTACAGGTGCCGACAGCCAGGGCATCTGAAGAAGGATTGTAAAGCTCCTTTTCCGCCCGCAGCTTAGAGTTCGAGAGGTACTAATGCCAGAGTTTTTACGGTGGCACAGGGTGAAGCCGAGGCCAGTCCATCAGCTGTAACTGGTCAGTTGTTATTCCATGCTGTTTCTTTATATGCTTTAATTGATTCTGGGGCTACCCATTCTTTTATATCGCATGGGATGATCGAGAGATTAGGTTTGAAACCTAGTAGAGTGAGTCAACCTATTAAGATTGAGTTACCTGATGGGGTGAGTGTGTTGACTCAGGAGATGTTGTTAGGAGAATCCATAGTGATCCATGGTCGAGAGTTAGCAATCGATTTAATAGTCTTTGATATGCTCGACTTTGATGTGATTTTGGGCATGGATTTCCTAGGGAGGTATGGAGTAGAGATTGATTGTCGAAAGAAGAAATCGAGATTTAATCTCGATAGTGGAGATAAATTTAGCTTTGGAGAGGGCCATCAATTGAGTATGTTAATTAGTAGTGTGAAGGCTAGAAAGATGTTAAGAAAGGGGTGTTCTGGATATATTGCGCATGTAGTACAGAGTGGTGATGTTCCACAACCAGAGATTCAGAGGGTGCCTATAGTTCGAGAGTTTTTAGATGTGTTTCCGGAAGATTTACCAGGTTTGCCAACCGGAAAGAGAGGTTGAATTTAGTATCGAATGAGCACCAGGGACAACACCAATATCTAAAACCCCTTATCGAATGGCCCCAGTAGAGCTTCAGGAATTAAAGAAGCAACTCCAAGAGCTTTTGGACAAAGGTTTTATCCGACCAAGTCATTCTCCCTGGGGAGCCCCAATTTTGTTTGTCAAAAAGAAAGACGGATCACTACGGATGTGTATTGATTACAGAGGGCTGAATAAGGTGACCGTGAAGAATAAGTACCCGCCACCCCGAATAGATGATTTGTTTGATCAGTTGAAGGGGGCAGCAGTATTCTCCAAGATTGATCTGAGGTCAGGGTACCATCAAGTAAGAGTGGCTGAGCAAGATGTAGCTAAGACTGCTTTCCGTTCAAGGTATGGGCATTATGAGTTTGTAGTGATGCCGTTTGGTTTGACTAATGCCCCAGCAGTTTTTATGGACTTGATGAACCGGGTATTCCACGATTGTTTGGATCAATTCATAGTGGTTTTCATAGATGATATCCTGGTTTACTCTAAGTCGAGAGAAGAGCATGAGGGACATTTGAGAATAATGCTGCAACAGTTGAGAGAAAAGCAGTTGTATGCTAAGTTTTCAAAATGTGAGTTTTGGCTCGATCAAGTAATATTCTTGGGCCATACTGTATCAAAGGAAGGGATCTCGGTAGACCCGAGTAAAGTGAAGGCAATCCTCGAGTGGCAGAGGCCAAGAACAGTAAAGGAGGTCAGAAGTTTCTTAGGCTTGGCAGGTTACTACAGACGATTCGTGGAAGGGTTCGCCTAGTTGGCTAAACCATTGACAACTCTTACCAAACAGAAGACTCCTTTTGTATGGTGAAAAGCTTGTGAGGAATGTTTCCAAGAATTGAAGAAGAGGTTAACAACAGCCCAAGTGTTAGTGTTGCCACATGAGGGTGTAGATTTTGATATTTATACAGACGCCTCTTTGCAAGGACTTGGTGCGGTGTTAATGCAATTAGGTAGGGTGATAGCATATGCCTCTCGGCAGTTGAAAGAGCATGAAATGAGATACCCTACACATGATTTAGAGTTGGCAGCTGTGGTCTTTGCCTTAAAGATTTGGAGGCATTACCTCTATGGTGCAAAGAGCAACATCTACACTGATCATAAGAGTTTAAAGTATTTCTTTACTTAGAAGGAGTTGAATATGAGGCAGAGAAGATGGTTAGAGCTGGTTAAAGATTATGAGTGCGAGATCAAATATCAACCGGGGAAAGCCAATATAGTAGTCGATGCCCTGAGTAGAAAAACCTATTTATCCCGACTCACTAAGCAAAAAGAGTTGATAGAAGAGTTGTGTAGAGAGCAAATTGAAGTGATTCCGGGAAGGATTACTAGGTTAGAGATTCAGACTACTTTACTAGGAGAAGTGAAAGAAAAGCAAGTGGTCGATAAGTGGTGTCAGAAAATAGTTCAGCAAGTGCTTGAAGGTAAAACATTAGAGTTCTGTGTGAGAGATGGTGTTCTCTATTTTAGGAATCGGTTGTGTATTCCTCCGAACGGTGAGTTAAGATAGAGAATTCTTATGGAGGCTCATGGCACATTGTACACTGCTCATCCTGGAGCAACTAAGATGTATTAGGACATAAAGAAAAGCTATTGGTGGACAGGTATGAAGAAAGACATTGCAGAGTTCATAGCTAAATGTCTGACTTGCCAACAGTGAAAGTAGAACACCAGCGGCCGTCAGTTACTTCAACCACTTAGTATTCCAGAGTGGAAATGGGAGAGTATTTCGATGGATTTCATCACCGGTCTCCCTAAAGTCCGGAGAGGGTATAATGTTATATGGGTGATTGTGGATAGGTTAACCAAATCAGCCCATTTTCTTCCAGTAAATGAAAGCACCACGGCATATCAGTTGGCTCAGATCTACGTTAAGGAGATAGGCAGGTTACATGGTGTGCCCAAGACAATAGTGTTAGATAGAGATTCCAGATTTGTCTCCGCTTTCTGGATGAGTTTACAGAGGAACTTGGGTACTAGATTAGCGTTCATTACTGCCTATCATCCTCAGACGGATGGCCAAACCAAGAGGACGAATCAAGTGCTTGAAGATATGTTGAGAGCTTGCTATATGGATTATAAAGCATCTTGGCATGAAATGCTACCCCTGGTGGAGTTTGCCTACAATAATAGTTATCAGTCTACAAATTAAAATGGCGCCTTACGAGGCTTTGTATGGTAGACGATGTAGGTCTCCCCTACATTGGGATGAGGTAGGTGAAAAGGATGAGTTGAGTACAGCTCTTGGGCCAGAGGTGACTCAGGAACTGATGGAAGATGTGAGATTGATCAGAAACAGGATGAGGCAAGCCCAAGATCGATGAATAAACTTTATATTAGGATAGAGAAAACTAGAACTTGGAAAAGGAAGTTAACACTAGTTGTTAAAAGCAAGCTTGTTACCACTACTAAACAAGACAGTAATTGCAAGCAGTGATTAGAAACCTGACTCGTGTGATGACCCAACCAAGCCATCGGTCCCAGATCAAGCGGTTTAACTGGTTTGATGAGCGGGTCAAACCGGTGTCAAAGGTTTGAAATCTAACAAAAATATCTCTAAAAATTATTTAAGTCCCTATATGTTTGAAATCTTACAAAAACACCCCAAACATCATCATCAACATCGGCAATTAGGGCATTTTTTGACAACGACAACACTCTCCCATCACCACGAAAACACTCCCCTTAGCATCCTGACCAAAACCCATCTCACCCCTCCCCTGTTCACCTCCCCAATCGCCAACAACATTGTTTTGCAATCTTCAGTCTATTCACTCACCGAAAATTGACGTCGTTGCCACCATTCTGCTCATCGGCCATTCCTCTTCAAAAGCCCTAACATTCCATGCTTCAATTTTTCATGAATTGATGTACAAATTTCCAAGGTTTTGAATGAATAGGAAAATTTGTAACCTGACCTGGTAAAGGCTCCAAGTTACGGTTGAACCGGTTCAACCGACGAGGCCGGGTTAGGTTCCTAATCACTGATTGCAAGTGCATATAGTTGGTTATAAAAACCGGTTAATTAAGTAAATTTCTCTATGAGGCGATGTTGTTATTGCCAAATCACCTAACATATGGAGTCTAACGATTGATAAATTATAATATTAACATAATAATCAAGTAAAATAAGGAATACTACAAATAGTTAAAAGTAGTTGTTATTGTAAATTTCTTAAAAATATTTATCATGTGTAAATTATATTTAGTTAAATAATAAATACTTTAAATTAATATATATATTAAAATCATTAAAATTAAAAAATTAAACAACTAACAAATATTTCTAAAACTATTCAGTATAACTATATATAAAACAAAAAAAGTTAAGAAAAACGTTGAATACTAAGGGGGCGTTTGGTTGGGGGTAATGTGGGATTACTGGGGTTATGTCATCTTATATTACTTGATTACCACGTTTGGTTGTCAAGTAATATAAGATTTCGATAATCTTCAAATACCAATAGTAGTTACTGTTAGTAATATTGGAGGTAATCTGATTACCTCCATTTTCTTAGGTATTGTAAGATTACCAAGGTAATCTTTTTTTTGTTACAATTCGACCCTTTATTAATAAAAGTTTAGGACAATAATGCCCTTATTTTTAAATTTATTTACATGAATGTTTCTTTAATTATTTCACCCCAATTAATTAACTTTTTGGACAAAATTATCCTTGAAATAAAAATAAATTGCAGCCTACCCAAGCCACCACTCCCACCCAGCTGCCGCCAGAAACCACTGCCACCGAAAAGGCACACAGAAGCCAAAAATGGCCGTCGTGCACTGATATGGCCATTTCCGACTAGAGATCTAGTCGAAAATGACCAGATCATGACAAATCTGGCCATTGACGGCCAGATTGATGGTTGTTAACAACCACGTCTATAGCCATTAACGGCCACGTCTATAGTCGTTAACGGCTATCGATTTGGCCTTAAAGGCTTAGAAGTTACATGTGCAATAACCAAATATTGGCTAACTTATAAATTCAGTAGCTTTTGCAATTGAAGAACAATGGAGAATGTAATGTCCCTGCAACCCCATTACAGTAATATCCCTTTTATGTACAACTTTTTCTCCAAAGCCCTAAACACAAAACCCATAACTTATTCTCTCCATAATTCAACCAAACACACAACTCTTCTATTTGAGACCTACCATCAACACCAAGCACTCAAAGCCTTGATTCAGAGGCTCAATAATAAAAATTCTTACCCTTTGAAAATCCTTCAACATGACAGAGATTGGACCAAACCTCACTTCTGGGCTGTCATCCGCTTCCTTCAAACTTCCTCTAGGTCCATTTTAATTCCCCAGGTACTTTCTCTTCAATTTAATTTAAAATTGTCTTTAACTTTAGGGGAAAAAAATTGACATTTGAAAGTTGAAGATTTGCCGATAGGTGTTTGATATGTGGAAGAATGTGGAGAAGTCACGCATTAATGAATCGAATTGTGAAAAGATTATTGGGTTGTTATGTGAAGAGTGTTTGATGGAAGAAGTTGTATGTGCTCTTTAAGAAATGAAGCATAATGGTATTAAACCTTCTTTAAAGATTTACAATTCAATAATTCATGGTTATTCCAAAAGCAGCAAGTTCGAAGATGCTTTGTTTTTCCTTTACGAGATGAAGGGAATTGGTTTGAAACCTAAAACTAATACCATGATGGTCTTATTCAATCTTATGGAAAATATAAAATGTATAGTAAGATTGATTGTATAAAATTGTATAAAAGTGTAAGGGCAAAAAATATATTTAGTGAAAGTGAGGGTGTATATATATATGTATATGTAGTTATTTAGTTATAAGGTTTCAATAAACTACACCCTAGCCATTCTATCCCTTGTACACGCCACCCCTCATCCAATTTCTCTCAAACTTCTTCACCAAAATTTCAAAGAGGATTCATAGGAACTGACTTAATTTTTTGTAGATTTTTAATCCTAAAGCATCCAAATGTAAGATTCTAGCACAAAGGTGTGTGATTAAACTTTAAAGTTTTAAATTCTTATGGTTTTATATGTTTTAGGTCCAACAGGAAGAGAATTTTAGCAAAGGGAGGTTATATCATTAGTGTTGCACAAATTCAAGGTAAGTAAACCCAATTTTAGTTTTGATTTGAGCAATGATCGTGTAGATTGATTCTTGTATGTTTGTATGTGATTGTATGGTGGGAATTATTGGCTGTTTTGATGTTGAATGATGTGTAAATTTCCAACCATGAGAAGTAGTGCTTGAGTAAGGTGATTTGGATGAAATATGGAAGAATTAGTGATGAAATTTTGAAGTGTTGAAAATTGTTGAAACCAGCCAGATTTAAAGCTAAAGTTAGTGAGTTTTTGCTCCAATTTTGGTGGATTTGGAGAGATGTGGAAGTGTAGCCAACCAAGTATTTGCATGTGCATATGAATTTTTTGATGAAAATTCAAAGAGAAATGCATGCATGAGTTGGTTAAATTTTATTGAAGAAATTGGTAGAGAAAGGGAAGGAGTAGAAAGGTTATGTTAGCCTTAACCAAATGTAAATTTTAGTATTCAAGAGTGCATTTTGTTATTGTAACGCCCACTTTAAGGTACGTAGCTTAAATATGCTTATTTGCCCTTAGTTTTGTTTGTTTGCCCTTAGTTAAGTTTGTGTGTTCTTAATATTGCTTGGTTGCCCTAAATTTAGTGAAGGATTAGCGAAGTTGGGAATTGCAGACTTCGCCACGGCGAAGAAGGAACCTTGCCGTGGCGATGTATGCTCTGGAATTTTTCACCAAGGCTAAGAGCTGGCTAAAATTCTTGAGAAGATTCTAGAGAATTTTCTTTAAGGGGAAAGTGACTATTCTACCCCTAATTAGTAGTAAAATTGGGGAGTTAAAAGTAAAGAAATTTCATGGAAAATACATTGGAGATGGCAGTGTATTTGTAATGAACTAAAGGGGAAAGATGGAATTTTCAAGAAAGTGCAAGTGCAAAATGGGAAAGAATGCATATTTATATGAGATATTAAGGGTTGATTCACAAAAACCCTCCCATTCTCTACACCCCACACGCCACTTCAATTCTCTCATATTTTCATCAAATTTCCAAGGAAGATTAGAGGGCTTTTGGTTGGATTTTGGTAGAGATTTGATCCTAAGAATCAAAAGGTAAGGATTCTTACTATAGATATGAGATTAATTTTTGAAAGTGTAGAATTCTTATAGTGTTTATGCTTAGGGTTTTGGAGAAAGAACAAGTCTACCAAAGAAAGAGTGATCCTAGTGGAATTACTCAAGCACAAGGTAAGTAAATCCAACCCAAGTTATGATTCAAGAAATCAATTGTGTAGAGATTGTATATGCATGTATATGCCCTTAATTTTGAGAATTGTTGAGAAGAATGATGTTGATTGATGAGTAGAAGTGAGCCATGTGAAGTGGTTTTGGTAGAATGTGATTAAATAAAGTTTGGTTGAATTTAGAAAGAGTTTGAGTATAATTTTTGAAGTATGTTTCCTGGCCAAGTTTGATCTTGTTTTAGAGGAGTTTACTCCAATTATGGATGATTTAAGAAAGAAGTAGAATTATAGTTAAAATAGAATTTGAGTATGCATGCATGATGTTTGGTGAAATGTCTAAGAGAAGTGTATGCATGAGTAGAGAAAACTTATTTTTGTGCTACATGGCATTTTTGCATTACATGTTTGCACGTAAAAATAATTAAAAGCATGAGACATCCACATGTGCATACTTATGCATATGTATGAGAACCTAAAGAATAAAGAAAGAAAGATTAAAAAGAAAAGAAAGAAAAGCACTAAAGAATAAAAGAAATAAAAGTGCTAAAAAGAAGAAAAGAACAGGTTGTTGCGATGGGGAACCCGTGAGTGACAAGAAGAAGAAGATTCCCATATACGCGCCACCTTAATTGAGTTGCCTAAGAAGAAGAAAAGAATTTGTACACTCTATAAGAGTACATGTAGATGAGGACTGTACTCACTCACATGGTCAAGGTTCCGAATCCATGCATCAACCGAGTCCGATCGGCAAAGAATAAGAAAGAATAAGAAAGTATAAGAAGGAATGAGCAAGCAAGAAAGAAAAAAAAAGAAAAAAAAGAGAAGAAAGAAAAGAAGAAAAGAATAGAAATAAATAAATAAAAAGAAACAAAAAGAACGAAGCATAAAAACAGAGAAAGAAACATAACAGGTAATAGAAAAGAAGAAAGAAAATGCATCTCTATGCATTTATGGATTTGCATCTCATCCATGATGTTACCATGATTCCTATCATGGTTAGTGAGAGATAAGAAAGAAAAAAAGAAAGAACAGAGGGAAGTAGAAAGAAAGAAAGAACCAAGAAAGTTAGAATGAAAGAACAGTGAGAACTAGACACAGCAAAAGAAAAGAGAAAGAATAAAAAGAGAATGAAGAAGAAGAAAAAGAGTAAAGTAAGGAAAGAATACAAAGAGTGAGCAACGGAGAGAGGGAAGTGTGGAATAGCGGATTTACTTATTGAGCAATTAGTGCTCACCCTGTTGCTTTTTCATGTTTAGCAGGAAATATGCAAGAAGCGGTCGGATGGACGTTGAGAAGCGGAGAGAATTGGCATTATTGTCCACCGTTATTAAAACTTTTGTATATGCTATGTTGTTATGTAAAGAATTTTATATATCAAGTAAAGAAAATTTTTGGGCCCATTTACTTTTCATTTTATTGTATATACTATTTTATTATTGTTTAGTTTCCAAGTATACTAGTTAAGAAAGAAGGTATTAAAGTTATGCCAAAATTTAGAATATTGCTTGGTCATGTTAGTTCAATGAGATAAATGGCTCTTAGTGCATGGTTCAAGTTACTTCAACCTTTAATATTTCTTGAATAGCACATTATATTTTAGCGATTGAATTAGAAATTGCGAAACTTATGACCTTGGGAAAGTGTCAAAAAGGAATTGTATGTTAAATTGTTACTTTGGTATGACATTGATGATAGTACAGAATGGTAGAATTATGTCATGACATATCAATATGCCATAATAAATTCTCAAGTTTGTGTACTTGAATTTAGAAAGATTATCCAAATAATGGCTTGGCCAAATGAGTATATTGTTGTTTCTTGTTTTGAGATTAATTACAAACAATATGTAATAAAATCACTTATTACATAAAGAATAGAAAAGCTTTCCCAAGTATATATATCAAAAGAAACATTAAAGAAATAGAAGTTTGGTTTTGTCATAAATACATGACCATTTTAGAAATTGATTGGTATGAGTATAGTTTTTATGCCTTATTATATATTACAAGCTATAGAACTATGCTAGAAGATCTTGAGAATAAGTTGTATTGGCCAAAAGTTTAGTTAAGAATATTAGAAAGAAATTAGAATTTAGCCAAAGTATATATGTTGTGCCATATGATAGATTGAATTTACAATGATTAATATGACAATATAGACTAATGTATAGAATGTAGCCAAAAGAAAAGAAGAAAGAAGGGCATGTATAACAATTGAAGTTGATGGTCATGTAAGAGAATGCGAATTTATGGTATTAAGAATTGTATTTAGAAAGTTGTACAAGGCATGTTTGTTACATTAGAAAAATATTAGAGAGTTGTTTAATAACATGGTTATGTGACATATAAGTTTGAGAAAAACTAGTAGTATAATTGGGCAAGTTAGTAGACTTAATACCTAAGTTGTGGCATAGATTTTTATAGAAGAAATTACATTGTCCAACATGTAGTATTCATTTCCCTAATTAAATTATGCCGTTTTAATATATAACTAATAGAATTATAGAAGAGTAGAATTTGTGAGAGGTAATGTACTTGTGTACGTGTACATTTTACATAGCATGATGGAATTGAAGAATTACAAAATTATGTAGAAATTATAGAATCGTGTACGTACACACGATGCATAGAATTCAGAAATAAAGAATAAAATAGAAAATTTTTAGCTTAAGCGTGTTAGTAGAATAGAACTTTGGGCTTTCCAGAAAAGTATAGAAATAAAAGCCTTAGAATTAGTAGAATACATGCCAGAGTCAGACACGTATTTTGGGATCATGCATAGACAGCATATAAATGCATGACATAGCATAGCATATATTTCAGAAATTTTATAATTGTTGGAAATGTCTAGCTAGTTGTTTTGCAAATTTACAGAGAATATTTGCAAATTATTGAGCATTCGCTACGTTAGCTAGTGGCGAGCATGTACGCATGTGAAGTTTCCCACATGCACGCCGCCATCAGTGAGCGGCCTCAGGATAGAAAACAAAATTGTACAGTCCGCTAGAAGTGCATGTGAATGAGGACTATACCCAAAAAGAATTTCAGAATACGCTTACATGGCCAGGGTTCCAAATCCATGCCTCAGCCTAGTCCGATCGACAAACCAGAACGGAAAAACAGAAAGAGTTTTTGGAAGATAGAAAAATAGAATAAGAAATAGAAATCATAAAGAATTTCAAAAAGAAGAGAAAAGAATTTTCAGAAAAAAATACAAGCATGATCATTTACATATGCATCAGACATTTCATGTGCATTGCATCTTATGCATTTATGCATAGATAAACAATTTATTTATTATTGCGTGTCTGATTAGCTAAGAAAGGAAAACTAGAAGCCTATGAGAATAGAGAAGAAAATACAATAAAAACTCATAAGAATAGAGAAAAAAAGAAAATAGAAGCCTACGAGAATAGAAAATGAATTAGAGATATACAAGAAAATAACATAAATTAGACACATGTTTGAAAGGAACAGAAATTAGAAACATGACAAATAGCAAGGAAACTTAGCAATTTGTTGAGTGCAAGGAAACTTAGCAATTTGTTGAGTAGAAAGAAACAGAAAGTTATTATCTAGTAGAGAAGAGAAAAAAAATGATAAAGAATAGCGCAATCCTAGAAAGATTTAGAAAGATTTGAGAAAAATAGAAAACTACTAACTAGTACGCCTGAGAATAAAGAGAGAAAGCAAGCAAAAATTTGGAAACAGTACCACGAAAATAGGAAAAACAGAGTCAAACCATAATTAGATTTGGTTTACACATCGCTAAGTTTCCTTGCTATTTGACCAATAAAAAAACATGCATGTTTGTAAAAACTAAATTCAGGAAAAAAGCATTATTTCTCAAATTGTTCACATTTAAAAACAATGAAATTGTATTGTGATGCATGAAATTGCTCACTAACGGTAACTAAGTACTGGAGATGGCTTGCTCATCATATTTTTCTTGAATTGAGTGACAGACACGACCTCCAAGTATGTATCTACAACTAAGCTGGCACGAAGTGCTATAAAACCAAAGTAAGGATAAGGAAGAAGGATTCCTACTAATTCAACAACATCAACTAGAGTTACATGTGAATAGAAAAATAGAGAGGTAAAAGCTACGATAAGAGTTACAACTCTGGTAGGGACAAGATGATAAACTATTTAAAATAATGCAATTTTTTAAACAAAGTATTATAAGAACCAGTTGCAAGTTGCAATTATTTATACCACTCAACAATTACTTTAAACCCATGTAATGACATTCTCTTCCGATTCTTTTTTAGCTGAGATAGATTTATAAGCGAAGGGGTGAATTAGTTTTGTAATGCCCTTTTTCATCAAACTTGAGTTCATGGCTTTATCCAAAGTTTTTATAAGAATCAGATAACAGTAATATTGATTAGTAACAATTTAGTGCATATTAACATTACCTACTGAGATTTAAGTGCTCTTCTTACACCCAAAATGAAATACAAGATGTAGCCTCCAAAGTTTCTTGGTAATCAAACACAACCGCTAACCTTTCTTGTAAGTTCTCCACTTAAGTGACACGCCATGGTCTAAGAGACATGACCTTTTGGAACATGCGCATCCAATCTTTCTTAGCCAAAAATAATCATGCTTACTATTAATCCATTCTAAGATTGAAACCAAACTAAATTGAAAAATTCCTGAAACTTTGATGGTCTGAGTTTAAGGATCAACTTCCCATTTGTTATATTTATCCAACAACGTCTGGAAGAGCATTCAAATGTAGGCACTTACTTTCTATCTGACAGATATTAAATGAAAGACAAATAGGTGTAAAAGAACAGACAAATTATATAACCAAGTTTTGTGAAATTATAGGTCCTATAATAAGTTACCTATTAGATTTTAAAACGACAATCTTCACATGTATATATTGCATCATACATAAGTGGCTTAACATCTTAACGGAGTTATAATGCTTGGTATTCGTAAAGGCTGACCAATATGTGAAGCCTTGACCTCCCTCATAGTAAATGGTTGCCTCTTTGAAGGTTACCTTATATAAACATCAAAGAATCGAGAATGGGAATTCAGTACCCACCAAATGTATCAAATATTTCATGTTGAGCCATTCCATCTATTATGATCTCAAGCATATAAGACATTCTTGAAGGATAATGCATTACAACTAATTAACACAAAAATTAGTTCAACTATTGTATGCCAACGTTATAACAAAATGTTTACCATTGTACTATTATTCATGTAGAAATAAAGAAAAAACAACTGAGTAATACTCAAATTTTATTATACTGACACCTGAAAAAGAAAATAAAGAAGCAAGAATTAACATCAAATAATCAAAGAAAGAAAGGAGAATAACCTTTATCTACGTCGAAGTGAAACAAAAAAGTAAGAGAGAAAAAGAAGAGAACAGGGAGAGAAGGGTATTATTCAGTGCCAAATAATAGTATAGGAGAAAAGTATATAAACAAAACAAACTATCCACACCACTAGTGAATGAGTCCGTCATCATAAATAATAAAAATACCAGAACAAAAATCTCTCCTAAGACCATAAACAAATTTTACGAAGGCAACTAGTTTGATTTAGATTTGCATAATCTGTAAAAGGTGAGGGTAAAAAATAAAAAAATAAAAAAAGAAGTGAAATTCATAGGAAAGGTACATCCCACTAGTTAACCCAAAAAAAAAAAAAAGGATGGAAGACAAATCCGACTGGCAAAGTTAAGAAAATTTTAAACGAATAAGAATCCCCAATTTTTATGAAGAAATCAACATTAACCATTCTATAAAGATAAAAGAAATTTTTGAAAATGGAACATGTATCAATTTATAAATTTCAACCAACATAACCAAACAAGAGTAGACTAACAATTAATTAAAAGCAAGAAAAGGGGAAACGAATCATTTCAATGATTAACTTACAGTGAAAAATTTCCATCAACCAACTTGAAGCAACCTATTTCATATGTCGTCGCAAGTGCTTTCTAAACTATAGTTCTACCATCATTCCACCACTAATTTCAATCCTAGGGTCAAAATGATGACAATTCAAAGCATAAGAGCACCAAGAGTTATAATAAAGGAGTAAGCCACACGAGCAAAATAATTTAGCAAATTAAAATTTTGTTGATAAATAGTTTGACTCTCTAAATCGAGTAAAATTCTCTAAAGTCTGGCTACTAAAAGTCCGAACAACCTAACTATCGGGCAGTCTATCTTGCTTCCTCTAACTAGCCCATCTCCTGCACTATATTCAAAAATTTAAAAAAGGTGTACTTTACAAAGAAGGGAAGATCTATCACAACATAAGGCGATAAAAGAAGCCCCTCTTACAAAATTAACAAATTATTGTAGAAGAAAAGACATATCATATCAAGTCCAGTGAAACTAGAGATCTTGTAATTAGTTACTTGTAGATTTAAATAGAAATGGATTAAATGTTGTCATATAATTACTTAAATAGCCTGAAAGGAAATGAGACATCCGGTGTGAATCTAACTATCAGTAGAAGTTTAGCATTAAGACAAAATATTAAAACCAAGACTCTAGTTTGGTTCTCATAACATGAAGAAACTAGGCCACCTAATCTGTCATTAAAAATTAAAAAATATTCAAATCAAATCATATAAAACTAGGTGCCAACGACAACTGGAATCAACATTCCAGATCAAGAAAGATATATATATTACTCTGAGGAGTTTATGCCTTGGATTATGTTAGTGTATATTAGTGTATGCCCTAGAAACCATTCGTGTTGTCGGTTTCAGAGCATTTTGTCTTGTATCTATATATATCATAAATAATAGAAGAAAGAGTTCTTCAATTCATATATGTAAATTGCTTCCTTTATTTAGTCATGCATTTAAACTAAAGTATGTATATGAATTGTCCAGATGATTCATTTAATAGGTAAATGAATTATCGAAAAGGGTTCCCTACGGAAGCAATATAAATTTGGGCAACTATATTGTATAAGAGGCATACCGGATGCTTCCGAAAGATATCATGAGTTGATATAAGTACGGATGATGATGATAGTCATGTCACTAGGGCATTGGTATGGATTAACGGTTAACCTGAACTGAGCTTTTTCGAACGTGACCAAATAATGACAAATCACTTGGAAAAGCATGTAGTCAATGATTTATCGTTTGGTTATATCAGTGCACGATGTAGTCCTTTGACCTGAGACATTGTAGTCGGATCCGATATGGATGCGTATGGTTCATACGGTGTATAAGTACGAGACTAATCATGTTTCGTATAATAAAGCCTATTTGGTCATGAAGTTCATATGCGGAATGAAACGAACGATGGTCAAGAGGGGATCCATTGACTCGGAAATATAGGATCGAGAGTACCGCTGACTCCATCCGGATTCAAGTTCCTAGACAAACATCGATAAATGTCAAAAACTGAATCTCTGGCCAGAGTCTATTATTAGTCATACAAAAGTAAGTTTGTGATGACAAGTTCCGGACATATTGATCGACAATTCTAGAAGATCGAGTTTAGGATTTTGACGTTCCATGAATCCATACTCGATTAGGATATCTCAATGGAGGGACTTTACCTGCATGGTACGTATGATCTGAAATGGGTTCGATGAAGTATTTCTTCATCGTGGTTTAGGGACTATGGCACATTGCTAGATGTTTACCATAGTAGTTGGGCCTCCGGACAAGTTTCTGGATTCATCCAGAACCAGCTCACGGCTAATCCACGGTGGACCTACATGGTCACACCAATAGCCTTGGGAAGTTAGAGAAGGATGAGAGAGAGAAATGATTATCCAAAGAGGGCTAGCACCTTCCGAGGGTAATAACGGGATTTCCATAGTAATAGTTACATAGAAATCATTTGTGACATTTTAAGGGTTAAAATGGTCAAGCAATAATTAATTATATTTAATTATTATATCTTAAAGTGTTAAGATTAATGAGATGAACAAAAAATAACCTTTTAATAGTTAAAGGGTAAAAAGGGGTAAATTTTTGGGTTGTTAATGTAAACTAGTTTAGTTTACATGGGCCCTTGAATAATATTGATTATTCAAAGGGTAGCATATTAAATTCGTGGGGTCCCTTTATAAAATAAGATTTTATTGGGCTTGGAAGTGAAAAATAAATAATTGCAATATTGCCCAAGTATATATAAGTGCAAAAGGTTGCATTTTTGTTCATTCTTGACTAGTTCACAAAAGCACAAACCAAAACTCTCTCTCAAACCCAAGGCCACTCTCTAATCTCTCAAGGTGGTGTTAAAGTGTGGAGGTTTCATCCTTTTGAAGCTAATATTCATCAATCCAAAGCAAAGGAGTAGGTGTAATCTCTTTTCAAGCTTTGTTTGAAAACCGGTTTTAGAATCTATGCTTTCATTCTCCATCTTCACCACTCTTAATGCATGCTGATTCTTTCAAATGGTATCAGAGCTAAAAGCTCCTTGCATGTCAAATTTATAAACAAAAATGACATTTTCCAAGTGTTCTTGTGTTAATCATGTATGAAAGTGACATGTATGTTCTTGTTTTGGCCTAGTAATATGATAATGAAATGTTTATTATTTTTTCTTTGGAATCAGATTCGGCCATAACATAAAATGTATAAAGATGTTTTTAATTTTTAATTTGAAGCATGCAAGAATCATTATATGTTTAATTTATAAATATATATATTTTATGGTGACAAAAGTGTTATGCATGCCTTGATAAGTGCATAGAATATTTCTTGCTAGATTCGGCCATGCATGTTCTTTGTTCATTTGATTCTTGTTTTAATAAATAAGTTTGTAATGTGTTTTGGAAGTTGTTCCATAAAGGGTCGAAATGTATGCTTGGATGATGGTTGTTGCATGATGATTTATTTAGAAAAATGTTCATGCATGTTCATTTCCATGACTTTGATTAAATGATTTATGCTTTGACATGCTAAAAGTGTTATCCTTTAATTTGATTAAAGTATATTTTTGCATGAAGTGTATGCAAATGTTGCAAGTGTTTAGTGGTGGAATTTGATGTTAGCATAAAGTTATGGATTATTCATTCATATGATGAATTATGATATTATATATGATGGTGGTAATTTTAATGTAGGATGTTTAATTTGATTAAATTATCTTATATTGCATCATTGCATGGCATAAATTATTATATTTTTGAAATATAATAATTTGGTTGTTTGAATGGTTTAAAAATTGATGATGCAAGATGACATGATTGTCTTTGAGAAGATAAATGTGTCATAAAAAGTATTACTTTAGTTAAAAGTAACTTGTGTCATAGAATGATTACTCTTGGAGTAATATATCCCATTTATCTATGCCATGCATGACTTTTGTGAAAAGTATTGAAATGATGATAATAGTTAAATAATATATATCTTTGGGTGGAACATGACAAAAGTGTTTGTGTAATGATTCCTATGAAATGTGTAATTGTTGCATGGCCTAAAGTTATAATTAAATTACCACATGCATATATATATAATATCTATTAATATATGAGATATATTTATATGTACTTTAAATAATTGTTTATATTCATGCCTTTAAATAATTGTTTATTATATTTGGTATGAATGTTTAATATTTATTTATGTGATGAATGAATATTAGATTAGAGGGTTGATCATGGGCGCCATTTGGTTTTCAAAATATTCAAAAGTGTTTGTAATATTCTTTTATTAAATGGCTTGTAATAATTAAATTTTATTTATTTATTTTAATCGGGCCTACGTGCCTAAGATCCAATTTGTAATTGAATCGGCTAGACGGGAACCGAAGAGCATCCGAATGACGATCCAATCGAAGATATAGTATTAGGGTAAATAGTTTGCCTTTAGGATGTATTTTCGAAAAGCCCCATGATCAACCCACATGCTTTAATTTATGCATATATGTGATATGTATGAATTGTTAATTAAACATGGCATGCTAAAATAAATTAACTAAAAGTTAAACCTAAATCTCCCCAATTTAAAATTATTAAATCCAAGTCTCCCTTTGTGGGATAACTAAATTCTTTGATATAAATTTTAATATCCCAAGATTTCTATTATGTGAGGGATATAATCTTTATATCATAGAATTAAGTTGATCTTGTTCTTGGATGGATATTTTCACCTTGACCAAGAATTCTATTATGTGAGGACATGATGAAAATGCCATCCTAAGAAAGCACAATGGTTCGGATTTAACTAGCCTAGGGTACCAAGAATTCTATTATGTGAGGTATCCGAAGCTAGGACAAGGAATATGAATCAAACCTTATATAGTGATATAAAAGGAAAAGAGTTTCCTACTTATTAGACTTAATTAACCAAGAATTCTATTATGTGAGCTTAATTGAATTTGATAAGAAATTGATTCCCCACTAAGAAATTTAATCCAACGAAAATTTCCGGATCCTATTTAAGGGAGTATAGGACTCAAATAAAATAGTGGGAGCTAATTTGATTATGCATTAAAAGGTTTAAAAGATTACAAGACACTAATAAAATTACTTTTCTTTGCAATTTCATCTTTGTGATAAATAATCGGAAAAAAAATGGCCAACAATGTTCTCCTAAGGATAATGGACAATAACATGTTAACCGGACCCAACCTAAAAGATTGGCTAAGAAATCTTAGAATTGTTCTAGATTTTGAAAGAATTGCTTATATCCTGGAAGCACCTTCCACTTGATATTGGACCGGATGCTCCACAAGCTGAGCTTGATGCTCTTGAAAAGTGGAGAGAGGATAGTTGGAGGGCTAAAAATTACATGTTAGCCTCCATGAATGGAGAACTTCAAACTAAGCATGAAGAGGTTTCAAATGCTTATGATATCCTCATAGCTCTACAAGAGTTGTATAGCAAAAATCCAAGAGTGGTTGAGTATGAATTGTGTGCATCCCTCTTTAGCATGAAGTTAAGGGAAGGGGAACCTCCAGCTGATCATACTCTTAAAATGATCAATGGATTAGATCGACTGGATGGATATGGGGTGGTCATGCCAGACTGCCTCAAAGTGAATTTGATTCTACAATCCCTTCCTCCAAGTTATAAACCGTTTATAACTAACTACAATCTCAATAGGATTGAGAGAAACCTCTCTCGCTAAATGAGCTTAAAGAATTTCACGTGCATGTAATGTGAAAGGGAAGGGACATGAGGATGTTTTTGCCGCCTCCACTAGCAAGGCCAATAAAAAGCCCAAAGTGCTACCAAAGAGAGGTCCAAAAGTTGGACCCAAGAATAAGAGCTTCAAGAAGCCAGCGGCAAAGGCAGAGAAGGCCGATGCAAAAGGAAAATGTTTCCACTGTGGAAAAGATGGACACTGGAAGAGGAATTGTCCTCAATACCTGAACAGTCTGAAGAAAGGCAAAGGAAAACTAGGTATGAACCAATGTCTTATGATTGAATATGAATTAAGTGTTAATTCAGATAGTCATTCCTGGATATTAGATTCAGCAACAACATCTCATGTTTGTATGTCTTTGCGGTACTTGAGAATAGTTCTGAGGTGACAAAGGGCGAGATCATTTTGAGGATGGCAAATGGGGCACGAGTTGCAGCCGAGGCCATGGGGACTTGCTCACTAAGTGTAATAGCCACTACTACTCAAAAACTTATAAAGAAATACATATAAAATAACATAAAGAAATTGGGCCCAAATTTTCTTTTATTAAACATATATACATATTCTTTACAAACATATACATTTTTACACAAAATGTATAACATATACAAAACTCATCAAAAACATAAGGGACAGTGTAACCACTCCTCCTCGAACGCCGACATCCGTCCGACAGTGTCCTCACCTGGGTCCTACAAAACATGGGAAAACAACGGGGTGAGCACTAAAATAATGCTCAGTAAGTAAATCCTCTACTCATGCTATCCCCCGTAACTCTCTCTAATTCTTTCCTTACAACTCCTCATTCAATTTCTCTTTGGGTACTTCTCTTTTTCTTTCTCTTTCCCTTAGAACTCTTTTCTCATAGCTCTTTCATAAATCACGACCCCATCTTACCGGGGGCACGGCCGGGACTCACTCCCACTCTACGTGACCTCTATTCACTCTAGCCGATCGGACTCGGTTATGCATGGATTCGGAACCCTTGGCCATGTGAGTGTATAATCTCTCTCTCTCTCGGGTACTCGGGTATAGCCCTCATCCGCATGCACTCTCACGGGCTACACCACTTCTCTATCTGATACTCATGCCGCTCTCTCAATGCGGCGTACATGCGGGAATACTCTACCCATTACTCACGGGTTCCCCATCGCACAACCTACTCTATTCTCTTTCTCTTAACTCCTAAAGTAGCTTATACTCACATTCTCTACTATATATCAAGCTACATCTTACTGCTTAAGTGCATAAACAATTATGTAGAACTAGCTCATGCTCACTAATGCACTAATGAAATGCCAACTACAAGATTTCCTCAAAACCGTTATTCTGCACAGGTCACACTAAAAAGACCATAACTTTCACTATACACCTCTGATTGCTACGGTTCTGGTCTCGTTTCAAAGCTTAGAAACAGGGCTACAACTTCTATGTTTTTGTCTCAGCCCAGTTCAAACCGTAAGATACCCAAAAATTACTTAGAAAGTTACGGCAGTGACAGGGCAGATTTCACTTAGGCATTTCATCAAACAACTTATGTGCATAAAAACACTCTACTAAAATTACTACTAAACTTCATTCTCTAGCCATCCAAATTAGGGAAAAACTCCCTCAAATACTCATAATCCCTGTCAAGAAAAGCATTTCCAAAAAGCTTCACACAACATCTCTCAAACTTCATCTCAAATTCCATTCTCAATACACATTAAAACACTTCTCATATATGGAATCAATCCAACAACTACAAAAATAGCTACTCATCTCAATTCAATTTTCTCATAAATCATACTACATACTGATCATGCATACATCTCTACACAAAAAGCTTGTTTAAAACTCAAGTTGGTTGGATTTACTTACCTTGTGCAAAGATGACTTCTTTAGCACTTTTCCTTCCCTTTGTGGACTTGTCTCTTCTCTACAACTCAAAACAACCACAAAGACAGCAACAATCAAATAAGACTTCACTATATTTATAAGAAAATTCACATCTAAAGCATGAATCCTTACCTTAGGATGCCTTAGATGAAATCTCTACTCAAAACCCCTCTTAAATCCCTTAGAAATCTTAGAAGATTGAATGGAGAAATTGAGAGAAAATGGGCAAATGGAAGAGGCGGTGGAATGAAGAAATAAAAGGGTTTCTCTACACTTAACCCTTTTTAGTTCATATTATAAGCATCATTTCCCATTTTGCCCTTGCCCTTTCTTGGAAATTCCATCTATATCCTTTGATTCTTTACAACTACACCCCCATCCAAACACAATCTCTACTAAATTTCCTTTCATTTTACTCCCCACTTTTCCTACTAATTAGGGGTAGAATGGTCATTGTGTCCCAAAAGAAGAATTATTTAGAAAACTCAAGAAACCTTGTCTTAGGCTCGTCGCCGCGGCGAAGAATTTTTTGTCGCCTCGGCGAAATAGGGCAGAACCTACCCGTGGTGCAACTCCTCCTTTTCGCCGCGGCGAAGCTCCTTCTTCGCCCCGGCGAAGATTGGATTTTCAACTTCACCAAAACTTAACCAATTTCAAGGCAACAATTCAACATACAAACTCAATTAAAGTTGAAACAATAAACGTTTAACTAATACAGCAAATCTTAAACACGTACCTCAAGTGGGATATTACACTAAGACTACCTTCAGGACATGTTTTGAATTTGTTTAAAGTATTGTACTTTGAAAAGGCCACAAGAAACATCATTTCTATTTCTGCTTTGTGTAAGGCAGGTTATTATGTACTGTTTAATGGAAATGAATGTTCAATACATTTTGGAAATGTTTTAGTTGGTAAAGCTGTGAATACAAATGGTTTGTATATCTTAGAATTGAATGACTATGCTTCAATCAATACCATTTCTAATAAAAGAACTACTCTCGATCGAATCAAATCCTAAAATTCTATGGCATCATAGATTGGGTCATATAGGAGAGAAGATTAATACAGCTTGGAGAAAGTGGGATCCTAAACTCATTGGGTTCTGAACCCTATCCAACCTGTGAATCATGTCTCCAAGGAAAGATGACCAAGTCTCCCTTTAAGAGTAAAGGAGAGCGAGCTAAAGAACTTTTAGAACTCATACATACAGATGTGTGTGGACCATTTAGTACTTTAGCTAGGGGAGGATTTGAATATTTCATTACCTTTACAGATGATATGTAACGATATGGGTATTTGTATTTAATGAAATGCTAATCTGAATCCTTTGAAAAATTCAGAGAATTCAAGAATGAAGTAGAAAATCAAACTGGAAAGAGTATTAAAATACTACGATCAGATCGTGGGGGTGAATACTTGAGTACAGAGTTTCAAGAGTTCTTAAAAGAAAATGGGATCATTTCACAATTGACTCCTCCTTATACACCCCAGCTTAATGGAGTGTCAGAAAGGAGAAATCGTACCTTATTGGATATGGTACGATCGATGGTGAGTTTTACAGACTTACCAATGTCTCTGTGGGGGTACGCTCTCCAAACCGCTGTGCACATCCTTAATAGGGTCCCGTCTAAAACTATCCAGAAAACACCGTATGAGATATGGTATGGAAAATGTCCAAGTCTGAATTATATGAAGATTTGGGGCTGCCCAGCTTATGTTAAATTGGTTAAATCTGATAAGCTGGATGTTAAATCCGAGAAGGGTCGGCTCATTGGATATCCTAAAGATAGTTTAGGATATTGCTTTTACTTCCCAAGTGATCAAAGAGTTTGGATCAGTAGAAATGCGCGCTTCCTCGAGAACGAGTTCTTGGAGGAAGGCGGCATTGGAAGAAATATTGAACTCAAGGAAGAGTTCGAAGAGCCAAGAACCGAGATTGCTGAAGATGGAACATCCACTCAGCGAACCTCAGTATCAGATACTATGGTTCCAGAACGAAAGTCTTCTAGAATGTCGAAACCTCCAGAGAGATATGGGTTCTTACATGAGCAAGATTTTGAATCTTACTTAGTGGGAGTAGATGATCATGTGTAACGACTCGATTCTTATAAAAACATGCTCAGTGTAAATACACGTAACCATAATATAAAAAGTTGGGCCCAAAATTTTTTTTTTTTCTTTCATTAAACATATGCATTCTTTATACAAATTTATACAAGGTTTGCGACATATGCAAAACTATCAAAAAGGGTGGACAGTGTAGCCATTTCTCTTCGTGTGCCGATGTCCATCCGACTGTGTCCTCATCTAGAACCTGTAAAAACATAGGGAACAACTGGATGAGCACAAACAAGGCTCAGTAAGTAAACCCCTAAACTTGATTATCTCCGTAACTCTTTCTTTACTCTCTGTCTAATTACCCTTTCTCATAGCTCCTCTATACTAACTTTCTTTCTAGTAAGTCACGGCCCCATTTGACCGGAGGCACGGCTGGGACTCGCTCCCACTCCCAGTGACTTCTACTCATTCTAGCCGATCGGACTTGGTTATGCATGGATTCGGAACCTTTGGCCATGTGAGTGCATAGAATCTCTCGGGTAAACTCGGGTATAGCCCTCGTCCGCATGTACACTACGGGCTACACCACTTCTCTTTCTGATATTCTGGCTGCTCTACTGATGCGGCGTACATGCGGGAATACTCTACCCGTACTCACAGGTTCCCCATCGCACAACCTACTCTATTCTCTTATTAAGCACTACTCTTTTATTAAGCACTACTCTAGCTTTACTCTATAGTGCTCATTCTCTTTTTTCTTTCTACTCTTAGAGTAGTCTAAACTCAAAAGTCTCTACTCTCTTTTCTAATGCATAAGTAAAGCATAATTAATGCACATCAATGACTCATACTCATTAATGCATTTATGAAAAGTAACTATGACATGTAGCAACAATTAAGGCTTTCTACCCTTTCGTATGATTCTCTTGAGCATTTCATCAAGCAACTCATGTGCATAAATAACTCTACTCTAACTCTAACTTTTCTGTTTTCTTTAATCAACCAAATGGGAGAAAACTCCCTCACAACAATCTAAATTCCCTGTCACAATAAAAACACTTCCATAAGCTTGCTCAAAACTTCCTCCAACTTCTATCAAACTCAACCCAACATCAAGCAAATACCACACTTCTCATAACTCATAACTCAAACATAATTACTACTCTCATTCAACAATTAAAAGAAAACACATATGTATTTCAATCTACTCAAAAGAGTTCTTAAATCTCAACTTAGGTTGAGTTTACTTACCTTATGAGAAATTAGCTTCTTTAACACTTATCCTTTCCTTTGGAAGCTTGCTTTTCCTCTACAATTTAACCAACAATCACAACATGAGATTCTAATCAAAACATAGGAAAACTCTCATCTAAAGCACAAATCCTTACCTTAGGAAGCTTTAGGTTAAAACCCTATTAAAAGTTTCTCAAAAAGGCTCTTGGAAATCCTTGAAAGATTGAAGGAAATTTGAGAGAGTTTAAAAGAATGAAGGAGGCGGTGGAAATGGGAAATGAAGAACTTTCAAAGGCTAAACCCTTTTTAATATCTCTTAATACTCATTATTCCCATTTTGCCCTTGCTCTTTTATAGAATTCCATCCATATCCTTTGATTCCTTACTAACACACCCCCATACTAACATATTCTCCTTGAAATTTCCTTACAATTTACTCCCCACTTTTCCTGCTAATTAGGGGTAGAATGGTCAAATTGCCCTTAGTGAAGAGAATATCTAAAACTTAGTAAACATTTTGGTCGGACCGTGCTGGCGAGGAAACTTGCGCGCGGCTGGTCAGAAAGTTTCCCTTGGTTTCAACATCTCTTCGCCGCGGCAAAGATTCTTCTTCGCCCCGGCGAAGCTTGACACACTCTACTTCTTCTATTTTTTTTACCAATTTCAAGGCAATAAGTCAACACAACACTCTTACTAATGTCAATCAAACAATATTACCACGGTACCAACTCAAATAAGCGCAAACGAAAGAACAATGACTACGTACCTCAAGTGGGGCGTTACATCATGGTGATGATGCTAGAATCTGAAGCAATCTGGATAGAGAGGAGAAAATGGCTGGAAGCAATGGATTCTGAGATAGAATCAATGCATGCCAATCAAGTATGGTTGCTTATGGATCCACTTGAGGGAGTAGTTCCTATAGGTTGTAAATGGGTCTACAAGAGAAAAGTTGGCAAGGATGGGGAGGTAGAGACCTTCAAAGCTCGACTGGTGGCGAAAGGTTATACTCAGAAACAAGGATTGGATTATGAGGAAACCTTCTCGCCTATAGCTATGATTAAATCCATCCGTATAATGCTAGCCATCGCAGCATACCATGATTATGAAATTTGGCAGATGGATGTCAAAACAGCTTTCCTCAATGGGTTTATTGAGGAAAACATCTATATGGAACAACCGATAGGTTTTGTATCCTCTGCTGAAAGACATAAGGTATGCAAATTGCATCGATCCATTTATGGATTGAAGCAAGCTTCAAGAAGCTGGAACATTCGATTTGACGACATAATCAAATCGTTTGGTTTTGTCAAGAATCCGGATGAGCCTTGTGTATACAAATGGGTTAAAGATCATGCCATCACGTTTCTCATATTATATGTAGATGATATACTTTTGATGGGAAATGATATAGGCATGATGACAGAGGTTAAGGTTTGGTTGTCCAAAACCTTCTCGATGAAAGACTTAGGAGAAGCGACATATGTCCTTGGCATTCGTGTCTATAGAGATAGAACGAAAAGGGTAATTGGATTATCCCAAAAATTGTACATAGAGAAAATGCTAAAAAGATTTAGCATGGAGAACTCTAAGAGAGGTCTTTTGCCCTTCACTCATGGTCTTCATCTTTCTAAGGAGATGGGTCCAAAGACCGATGAAGAGCGGCAATGGATGCGTAATGTGCCTTATGCGTCTGCGTAGGTAGCTTAATGTACGCAATGCTATGTACAAGACCTGATATAGCTTATGCTGTAAGTGTTCGGCAGATATCACCAAACTCAGGGAGAAACATTGGTCGGTTGTAAAATCGATCCTTAAGTACTTGAGAAGAACTAAGGATCTAGTTCTGAGTTATGGATGTTCCGAGTTAAACATTCAAGGATACTTAGATTCTGATTTCCAATCAGATATTGATGATAGAAAGTCTACGTCAGGGTACATTTTTATATTTAATGGAGGTGCTGTTAGTTGGAAAAGTTCTAAACAAACAACCACATCTGACTCCACTGAAGTGAATACATTGTCGCCTTAAGCAGCCGAGGAGGCTGTTTGGATGCGAAAGTTTGTAATTGAACTTGGTGTGGCTCGAACATGGCTTACCCGATAAGCATGTTCTGTGACAATACTGGAGCTATTGCACAGGCAAAGGAACCAAGGGCACACCAAAAATCCAAACACATTCAGCGTAAGTATCACATTTTGAGAGAATTCGTTGGAGCTAGAGAGATTTTGATTCTGAAGACTCCTTCAGCAGAAAATGTAGCTGATCCACTGACTAAGGTGATGACACTAAAGCAATTGGACCATCATCTTGAGAAGATGGGTATGAGATACAACATCGAATGGCTTTAGTGCAAGTGGGAGTTTGTTAGTGTATATTAGTGTATGCCCTAGAAACCATTCGTGTTGTCGGTTTCAGAGCATTTTGTATCTATATATATCATAAATAATAGAAGAAAGAGTTCTTCAATTCATATATGTAAATTGCTTCCTTTATTCAGTCATGCATTTAAAATAAAGTATGTATATGAATTGTCCAGATGATTCATTTAATAGGTAAATGAATTATCGAAAAGGGTTCCCTACGGAAGCAATATAAATTTGGGCAACTATATTGTACAGTAGGCATACCGGATGCTTCCGAAAGATATCATGAGTTGATATAAGTACGGATGACGATGATAGTCATGTCACTAGGGCATTGGTATGGATTAACGGTTGGTGAACTGTTTTTCAGGCGTGACCGAATAATGACAAATCACTTGGAAAAGCATATAGTCAATGATTTATCGTTTGGTTATATCATGTGCGATGTAGTCCTTTGACTCGAGACATTGTAGTCGGATCCGATATGGATGCGTATGGTTCATACAGGTGTATAAGTACGAGACTAATCATGTTTCGTACAATAAAGCCTATTTGGTCATGCGTTGTTCATATGCGGAAACGAACGATGGTCAAGAGGGGATCCATTGACTCGGAAATATAGGATCGGGAGTCATGCGACTTCATCCGGACGAGTTCCTAGCGAACATCGATGAATGTCGAAAAACTGAATCTACGGCCGAGTCTATTATTAGTCATACAAAAGTAAGTTTGTGATGACAAGTTCCGGACATATTGATCGACAATTCGGTAGAAGATCGAGTTTAGGATTTTGACGTTCCATGAATCCATACTCGATTAGGATATCTCAATGGAGGGACTTTACCTGCATGGTACGTATGATCTGAAATGGGTTCGATGAAGTATTTCTTCATCGTGGTTGAGGGACTATGGCACATTGCTAGATGTTTACCATAGTCGTTGGGCCTCAGGACAAGTTTCGGATTCATCCGAGCAACCGGCTCAGACTAATCCATGGTGGACCTACATGGTCACACCAATAGCCTTGGGAAGTTAGAGAAGGATGTGAGAGAGAAATGATTATCCGAAGAGGGCTAGCACCTTCCGAGGGTAATAACGTGATTTCTATAGTAATAGTTACATAGAAATCATTTGTGACATTTTAAGGGTTAAAATGGTCAAGCAATAATTAATTATATTTAATTATTATATCTTAAAAGGTTAAGATTAATGAGATGAACAAAAATAACCTTTTAATAGTTAAAGGGTAAAAAGGGGTAAATTTTTGGGTTGTTAATGTAAACTAGTTTAGTTTACATGGGCCCTTGAATAATATTGATTATTCAAAGGGTAGCATATTAAATTCATGGGGTCCCTTTATAAAATAAGATTTTATTGGGGTTGGAAGTGAAAAATAAATAATTGCAATATTGCCCAAGTATATATAAGTGCAAAAGGTTGCATTTTTGTTCATTCTTGACTAGTTCACAAAAACACAAACCAAAACTCTCTCTCAAACCCAAGGCCACTCTCTAATCTCTCAAGGTGGTGTTAAAGTGTGGAGGTTTCATCCTTTTGAAGCTAATCTTCATCAATCCAAAGCAAAGGAGTAGGTATAATCTCTTTTCAAGCTTTGTTTGAAAACCGGTTTTAGAATCCATGCTTTCATGCTTTCATTCTCCATCTTCACCACTCTTCATGCATGCTGATTCTTTCAGATTATACACAAAAATCTTTTATTCAAATAATTCATAAGTGTTTGTGTGTGCCATGGGAAGCAATTTAGATAGGAAAAACAATATATAACACAAGGTTAGAAAGAAAATAAAAGCAAACCATTAATTCGTAGACGATGCAGATCACCAAGATTAATGTCCCTTAACTCAAAAGCCCTCTAATATGAATTAGCAATGTTTACATAAAGTTTTTTGAATGCATCAAACATCCCTCCATGCCCCCAGCTTCTAGAGTTATCAACGCAACTGGAAAATTACCATTCAAAAAATTCTTAATGACACCAAACTTATTGCTTGACAATTTCAAATAGAAAGACAAATAAATAAGATAGTGGTAAGCCCTAGCTATGAAGTTTTTAACTTAAAATTTTTAATTCAACTTTCATACTAATCTAAGAATTCTTGTCCTCCAATAGCTTCCCATATTACAAATTACAATAAAAATCTACAAGGTAAAACATAATAAGATATTCTAAGCATTATAAGAAGAAAAGTCCTGAGCTTTCATTGTTGCTTGACAAATGGCTTCATGCTTATATTTCGACGAAAAATTATACTAAAGCATTGAGAAAATGAAGCATAAACAAGTGAAATACAAAAGAGAAATTAATTAGAAGAACAAAATACGAGACAAAGAAATACTACCACAAAACTTCTTGAAAGCACGAAAAAATAACATGAACACAACAGTAGAGGAATGAATGAAAAACTTATGAGACGAATAGAACATGATTCTGACCATATTATGGGCATCTGAATCAATAACAGACAACGAATGGTATCCATAAGCATCCTAACTAACCAATTTCTACTCTTCTGCCTTCTTTTCAATAGCCTCAAGTTTGAAATTAGTAAAACCCCCTATAAGATTAAAAGAAAAAGATCAACATCTTTCTCACAACGTTAGGTTAAGAAAAAAATTCGAAGCCCAACAGTAAAAATTCCATTAGTGTGAAGAGTGAAAAATTGGTTAGTAGAGAATTTCATAAAGCTCATAGTATCAATAGCCATGAAAATCAAAAGCACTTATCCAACTCTTGTAGAGATCATAAAAGTAAAAGCAATATTTCCATAAGCTTCATAATTAAGTGTCCTGGTAAATGATGAAGCTTTGAAATATTTTATAGAAGCAAAATGCTGCTCAACCGAAATTCATCCATCAAGACGATCGTTGGAATAATTTTGTAACTCCAAAGACTCCTATTTGCATGTGAAAAGCAGTAACTATAGTTGTCAAAATCAACTAACTTCAGCGCTCAAGCTGAACATATAAATATAAATTTTAACATCATTTAGATTTGGAAGCAAACATGTAAAATATCAAGCAGATGGGTCATCTGGGGAACGAGAACACGATGCCTGGAAAAATACAATTTTTAAAATATTTGGTCCAAAATTTCAGCTTCACCATTAGCCGGATCAAGAATTCAATTGAAACAACATTTTGGTTGGAAGTACACAATGTAAAAAGAAAGTAAGGCAAATACAAATTGCAGACACATAAGTAGCAAAATTATTTCTTATTCCATGCAAACAACACAAATAGACTGCAAACACCCACATCCTTTGTCTACCAAATTGAGATGAAAAAATGTCTGAACCAGGTATTCACCTTCTTCAAATGGTTTAGGCTCAATACCAGGATAGGGGTAAGAATGGTTATATTACATAGACGCAAAAACAAAATAAAAAGATTAAAAAATCAAAAGCACTGATAATCAATAAGAAGAGAAACAAGGTGCATTAAGTGAGAACAGTGACAAGAGACACGATACAATATCTGCATGTTGTTCAAAATTTTAGTCAATTAATCTTTACTGATTTAATGATTAAAAACTTAATACTTTATGCAACTGATTGCTTGTCTGTATCACATTATATTGATCTTTTAGGTTGGAACTTTGAAGTTAAAAATCAACAAATTGCCATTAAATAGTCATATAAAAACTCCAAACTCCCATATGGAACTAAATGGTTAAGAGGAAGCATTTAGAATGAAGGTCATCATCAAGCACATAAATCTATACACAAACCTCTTCAAGAAAGAGAAAACAAGATTAGGATGAGTCCACCCGACTTCTTAGAAATAGAAATTGTCTCCTCTGTAAATGTCCAAAGAGATAAGTTTATTGTGCCCACTACAGAGCTTCTCTGTCTACTTGGGGAGTCCATTCTTACTCATAGAAAATGACCTGAAGCAAAAAACTAGAAAATTGTCATTTAAATTAAAAAAGAGAGAAGATTATGTTTCATACAACATTGGAGCCCAAAAACGAAAAATTGCTTTCAAAAATCATCATTTCCATGAACTTAAAAATTGAACCTCCCTGTAGTTGATGGCACACTAAAATTTCTTATAGGAGCAAAATGCTTCTCAACCTTAATTGATCCACGAAGACACTCAAAGGAATCTTGTCATAACTCCAAAAAATCCTCCATGGCATATGAGAAGCAAAAACTATAGTTGTCAAAATCAAATGGTTTCAGCAATCAAGGTGAAGACATTTTATTACTGCATAGGATACTTCACTCCCCATTGGATTTCGGCTTTCATCATGCCTTGATGGTTTACTTATGTAACTTCATCTTATTAAATTTACTACTATAATTTCGAGTTAAGGTTTATTTGACATGACACAAACAACACACTAACCTGTTTTCCCAACCCTACTTCTCCCTACATCTAGATGTTACTTTCAGACCCATTTTCCTCTTTGCTCTTTATTTTCCCAATAGGATAATGTATGACTAGGGTTTTAGAAGCCTACTTTTTTTCATTCTAATTCCATCCCCAAAATTGTCTGGGCAGACTAGTTGTGGTTTAGAAATGGTCCATAGGTAGAAAATAGATAGATGTAAGAAGACAAGGCCACAAGCTTCTTGTTTTATGGGCTTCATGACCCAGAGTGGGACAATAAACATACTTCTCTCATCTACTTCAAACCAAACAAATAAATAACCTCTATTTTCTTAACATCTTGCTATTCTCCCTTTGTCTCTACAACTTTGGTCCCACCATATCCATTACACCTCTTATTGCTGAAACCCTCATTTTATTTACCAGCAATACATGCAATAAAAAATGTGAAAGCTAGTTCATTTTGGGTTGCTTTTAAGATAAGTTGGAAAAGGATTTGTTCCAGCAAATACAGAAGAATAAACAATATAATAATTCATTCAATTATAATGAACTACAAAATCTAAAATTGAAAATAAAAATTCACAGTAAAAGAACCAACCAAGACACTGATTCTCACAATTGGGATGAACATATAAAAAATGTAACAATTTTGAACCTATATAACAGAACTATATAGTAATACATACACTAATTTTCTGACGAGTTCCATCTCTATATATTGCATCGATCATAACCAGAGAACCATGATGAGGGTTCTGCGAGTTTCGATAACTCGCTGTCTTTAGTATAAAATAGCTTGAATTCCTCTCTCCATTGCTGATCACCTTCATCATGAGGCTCCTTTACATTGTACTTGGCTGCATCAGAATCATTATAAATAGGTTGTATTGCTTCTTTGGGTAGACGAGGCTCTACTATGATTTCATTAAGAGTCCTAATATCAATTTCATGCTTTTTCTTCAATTGATCAATCTGTTTGTATGCCTTTGCAGTTTCTTTTTCAGCTTCTATAGCTCGCTTTTGAAAGAAAGAAATATAGAAAAAAGTATAAAATAAAATGTATCATTTAGAAATAGAAACAAAAAAATAAATCCAATAATTTTCAAGTGGAAAATTGATAATAAAGTGCTGCTGGGAAGTTATCCATCCGATATGGAGTATTCAACAAGTAAAAACATGCTATGGTTATAATTAACAATAATTCATTGTCCAACAAACTAATGCAAACCAATTTTGAAAGAAGTTGTAGCCATAAGCAACAAGGAATAATAAGTTCTTAAGATCATTCTTATATAGTAATTCTGATCTTTCGGTAGAGAGATTAACATCTAAGCTACAAATGAACCAAGACGGGTATCCTTAGTTCACACCGTACAGTATCAGGGAAGAGGAGTTTCATAAGAAAAAGAAAATCGTGCAAAGTTAATGTTATGTATCCATAATCATAAATAAGGCTATGAATAATGAAGCAGTGTATGTAAAATGTATAGAACTTCATGAATTAACTATGAATGAACCAAAAGACAAGCACAATTGCTCATATACAATATTGTCTATATGCCTGTCAAACAAAAACTAAAGGATCTAAATCAATTTACAAAAAATGTGTATGAGAATGAGCAAAGATCAGTTAGCTTTCTCTCAAGTGAGGATTCTATTCATGACTGCCAAAAATCCTACATGTTCTAAAATTTGTGTCACTCTCACGAAGACAAATGAGTGGCCTTAAAACAAAAACATAGTGTGCTCAAAAATAGCACAGGAAAAATAACCATCCTAATCAAACAAAGGAATAATGTGCTCATAAATCCTCCAAGATATAGCAAAATCCCCGTCACATAACAAGTAATGCACTTTCTATACACCTGAAGTAAAAAGATATCACAAAAATAAACAATAAAGAAAAGCTAGCAAGAGGTGAACTTTTCATGATAGAAAAAATTATCTCGAACAAAGCAGGGAGGCACACACAACAATAGCTTCTTACTTCGCTTCTTTGAGTCGTACAAGTACTTCACCGTGGCTTGTACACTTCAAGATATCCCGCAATTGATCTTGAAGCCCTTTATTCTCATCCTTGAGATATCTCCTCTCTTTCTCCTTTTCAGCTTTCAATGCTAAAATTTCAGCTGCAAGAGCATTTATGAACTTAGATTCAGCACCCATTACTCCTGTTCTAGTAGCCGCTTTCTTAACATCATCTAGTCCTTCCTGAATCTTTTTGTGCCTTGCAAGCAATTGAATATGCTTTTCCTCAAGATTTGCACACCGTTCTAGCATGCGTGCATGTCCCTCCATAGCCATCTGCATTGCTTCCTTCAACTCTTCTGTACATTGCTTTTCAAAGATCGAGTTCCTGTTTTTGCTTTTACGCTAAGGACCTGCTAGCTTCAAGTTTGATCCTCAATTCTTCGCAAGAGATATCCACTTGCTCTCTACCTCAGTCCAGTGGATTCTTTCTCGCTCAAGTTTCTCTTCAGCATTATTTTCGGTTGACTCTGGGATTGTAGTCAGAGGTGGTGCTAGATTGGGATCACATGAATAAGTCAATTGCAAAATTGAGTTTTGTTTTCGAGCAGATAATGAAGAAGAGTCTATATAATATTGTAACTCGCTTCTTAAACCTTGAATCCCTTCCAAAAACACTTCCCTTTCATCCAAATCACAGAAATTCCGATAATGTTCCAGTTGCTCTTGAACTATATTGAGTTCATGCATGAGGTATACAAATTCTTCTTCCATAAACTCTTTAGTTGGCAAAACACCATCGATAAGGCTTTCAAGGCACATAATTTTATCCTCCCTTGTCTGTCCTATAATGGCATTGCATTCTCTCTCATGTTTGTACTGTTGCACCTGCAAAGAAAAGTAGAAAAATGTCACCAATGAAAAAACAAAAAAAGAAGAAAAAGAAAGCATTATATAGTCATTGCTATTTGTTGGTAAAACTAGTAAAAAAACATACCAAACGATTAAGGTGCCTAATTTCAGAAGTTTGCTTGGCACGAAGTCCTCTAGTGCCATTTCCCTCCTAATGGCTCCTGCCAAAACCTTCTCCACTGCCTGAGAGAAAAAGAAACATGTAAATGCAAGCATGATGTTAAACTAATCCAAAATGCAACTGAAATCATTATACTTACTTTTGGAACTGAAGATTGCTTCATGGACTTGTCCGTAGAGTGTGAGTCAACAAAAGGTACCAACTAAAGATTTGAGCTCTCATTCCCCGCTTTGACATCTAGCTGCATTTTGTTCTTGCAATGGTTACATAAGAATAATTATGTATCTTCTTTTGGCATCTCACCATTTTGAGAAGTTTGCACACCGATGTCAACCTTGGCAATGGGCAAAACTGGTTTAGAAAATCAGTAGGTCTTAATGAGAAACGTATCCAAGCTGTGAGAGAGAATGAATAATATTTCCAACATCTTTCATGTGTTCCCCGACAATACCAGCTAATTTCTATCTTTCAGACCCAGCTAGATTGAGAAGATTTATTCTACTTGTTTTAAACCTGCTTATACCATCTGCCTTGCTCTAAAAGACACAAGAGTTTAACTCATAAAACATCGATCACACTGAAATGAAACAAAACTCATGAAAAAAACAAAGATATTCAAGTACTCTGTTGTTGTTGCATGTCAATAGATTCTACTCTTACGTCAAAGTTAATGAAGTAGATATAACGAGCAAAACTGCACAGAATATCGGATTGCTTAGCTGGTAAAAAGTATTCTAATAGATAGACAGAGATTAATATGCCTTTAAGAGAAACACTTTATGCAATCTGTAACTCATAATTTAAAGAAAAACTACTAATTTTTAAATGGCAGCAGTTATTACTGATAATCCGTAAATTATACAGTTTTTATTTGATCATTTTGTCGGATTTCAGGTACTTTCTAGTGCATTTTGACCTGAATTGTTGCTTAATTCGTTACTTTTCGTGTTTCAGGTTAAAATGGACATTTTGAGCAAATAAGGACAAAATTGGATAGTTTTGACTCAAAAATTAGCGGATCTCAGAAGATTGGAGAGTTCCAGAGCAGGATAAAGCACGATGAAGCTTATTCCCAAGGAAGAGCACCAAGAATCGAAGAATCGAACGAAGAAGCAAGCAGAGTGGCAGTTCTGTAATTTCAGAACTTTTCAAGTAGCTTCGCCCCGGCGAAGAAATTGTCTTCGCCACGGTGAAGTAACCAGGGACGAATGTGTCTGCTTCATTCTTCGCCGCGGCGACAATCAATTTTTCCAGTTTTGTTAAACACACAGTTTCGTTTTGTGCGTGTTTTGGCTGGGTTATTTGGACTAAGTATAAAAGAAAAACTTAACCTTTTACCAAAGGGTCTTGAGCTTTTTAGGTTTTGCCGCTTTTACACTTTTCTGAGAGTAAAACTTTGAGCTTTTTGGATTTTAAAAGGGAGAAGATTCTGATTTTGACTAGAAGATTCATCTTTTGGGGAGATTTCTTATCTTTCATCTCAGTTTCATTATGTTGAACTTGTTTATTTCCGTTTTTCGTTTTTGTAGTATTAATTTAGCTATGAACTAATCTTTTATGGGTTAGGGTTTTGATTGTAGTTTGGATTTTAATGGGTTAAGTGTTTGATTGTTTTATTTTCATATGAATCTGCATGGGTTGTGTGTTACTCTGAATTTTTAATGCTTTATATGATGAACATAATGAGATTGAGAAATAATTCATGTTAGGCTTCTTGGGTAAACACCATTATAGTATTGGATGCTAGTGATAGATTCAAGAATTAATGAAATCATATTAGGACTCTTTTGCTTAATGAGTTTGGAATTAGTAATCTTCAAATTGTTGGGTGCGGAAGGTTAATAAGGATGAATAGGAAAACATAGCCCGAGAGGGTGTGTTTAACGCGTTAGCGAGTTCGATTTACAACCATTGCATATGAATGTGAATTTAGTGTAATTTTTAGGTTTAACCCATAAAATCCAAATGAAGTCAAAACCCTACCCGTTTTGCTTGAATTGATATTCTGTGTTTTCATATTGCTTTCTTAATTAAGTTTTAATTCTTAGTCTAAAATTCATTGTCTTTTTAATTAAAATTTGCTCCCACCAATCCAAGAATTCGATTGCTTCAACTAGGTAACATTAGAAAACTTAGTGCTTTGCTAATAGTCCTCGTGGGAACGATATCCTACTCATCATTTTATTACTTTAGCGACTAAGTGCACTTGCTATTTTTGCACGTTGTAGTAAACACGCATCAAGTTTTTGGCGCTGTTGCCGGGGAATGTTTTAAGTTAACATTGAGTTTTGCCTTAAGTTTAGCTAGATTGAAGTTTTGATTTTTGTTTTTAATTT
Organism: Pistacia atlantica; assembly: GCA_026229545.1. NCBI lineage: Eukaryota > Viridiplantae > Streptophyta > Magnoliopsida > Sapindales > Anacardiaceae > Pistacia > Pistacia atlantica. The sequence goes on from JAPEIT010000100.1 coordinate 278,282, forward strand.
TCATTAGAGTTGTGATCTCACTTTTCTTTCACTTGTGTTCGTTCCGTTTATGCGAAGAGCAAGACGTCAACCAGTGGTTCCTGTTGACCTTGAGCTTGAGAGGACCGTGAGAAGACGTAACAGAGAGAGAAGAGAAAGAGAGAATCTTACTGCAGAATCTGAAGAAGTTGTTGTTGAAATGGCTGAACAAGAAAACAGGACACTGAGGGAATTTTCAGTTCCCACAGTGAATGGAAGTGGGTCAAGTATTACTAGACCTACAGTACAAGCAAACAACTTCGAGATCAAGCCGGCAATCATCCAGATGATCCAGCATCGGTTAGATTCAACGGTGATTTGAAGGAGGATCTGAATCAGCATATCGCAAATTTCCTGGAAATTTGTGACACCTTCAAGTCAAATGGAGTGTCGGATGATGCTATTAGGCTGCGGTTATTCCCATTCTCATTGGGAGATAAAACAAAGGGGTGGTTAATGGCATTACCACCAGGAACAATAACAACGTGGAATGATCTAGCACAGAAATTCCTGACCAAGTTCTTTCCTCCAACTAAGTCAGCGAAATTGAGAAATGATATCACATCATTTCTACAAGATGATGTCGAGTCGTTATACGAGGCTTGGGAGAGATACAAGGAATTAATGAGGAAGTTCCCACATCATGGTTTGCCAGTTTGGCTTCAAGTCCAAACATTTTATAATGGTTTGATGGGCAACGTGCAAACAATGGTGGATGCCGGCTTCAGGAGGGGCCTTGCAGAATAAGACACCAGAGGAGGCGTATGAGTTGCTTGAGGTTTTGGCAAGGAACAACTATCAAAGACCGAATGAGAGAGTTACAACAAGGAAACCTTCGGGTCTTCATGAAGTTGATGCTTTCATAGCCATCTCAGCCCAACTCACTGCACTTCAAAAATAGTTGGGAACTATGCAGGTAAATTCTATACAAGCACCTCAACTAACATGTGAATTTTGTGCAGGAAACCATGTGAGCAGCGAGTGTCAAGTTGGGAACACATTTGCTTCGTCATCTTCATCAACGGAGCAAGTGAATTACTTGGCCGAAATCAGAGACAACCGAACAACCCGTATTCCAACACATATAACCCAGGTTGGAGAAATCATCCAAATCTGGCTTGGGGAAATCAGAATCAGCAAAGTAACCAATGGAACCAGAGACAAGTTCCAAATAACCAACCAAGGGTGACAAATCAATCCGGGAGATCAGAGAGTGTCGAAGTTGGAGGACATGTTTGGTAAATTCATGCAAGAGACTACAGGTTTCATGAATGAGACGAGGACAAACTTTAGAAGCCAAAGGGCGTCCATTCGGAATCTTGAGGTGCAGATGGGCCAATTGGCCGAGAAGCTTAATGATAGACCACAGGGTTCTCTACCAAGCAATACAGTAACCAACCCCCGTGAGCAAGTAAATGCAATTTCGTTGAGAAGTGGGAGAGTTTTAGGAGAGGTGAGGGACCCAAGGAAAGAAGAAACTTCATCAAAGAAAAATGAAGAATCTGATGAGGAAATTGATGAAGAAATTGAAGCTGAAAAGAAACCACCCAGCCTGAAGAAAGATGAGCAGAAGCAGGAACAAGGGAAAGAGAAAAAGAAGGAGAAATTGCCATTCCCCGAAATTCCACCAGAGTTGGCACATCACACTCCACCTATACCATTTCCTCAAAGACTTAGAAAAGAGAATCAGGATAAGCAGTTTATTAAATTTCTTGATGTGTTTAAAAAACTGCATATTAACATTCCATTTGCAGATGCATTGCAACAGATGCCGAGCTACGCGAAGTTCCTGAAAGAAATTTTATCGAACAAGAGGAAGCTGGAACAAGAGGAAACGGTGATGCTTACGAAAGAGTGCAGCGCTATTCTCCAAAAGAAGCTACCCCCGAAACTCAAAGATCCAGGGAGTTTTACTATCCCTTGCACTATAGGAGATATAACCTTTGATCGAGTTCTATGTGACCTAGGTGCAAGCATTAACCTTATGCCTTGTTCTGTGTTCAGGGAATTAGGAATTGGTAAAGTTAAGCCGACATCCACATGCTTGCAACTTGCAGATCGGTTAATAAAACTTCCAAGGGGTATAGTGGAGGATATGTTGATTAAGGTGGACAAGTTTATTTTTCCTACGGATTTCTTTGTGCTGGATATGGAAGAAGACAAAGAAATTCCTCTTATCCTGGGACGACCATTCCTAGCCACCGGAAGAGCGTTAATCGACGTTCAAGAAGGGAAGTTGGTCATGAGGATGCAAGATGAAGAAATAACATTTAATGTCCATTTATCAATGAAAGCTCCACCTGAACAAGAGTCGTGTTTGAAAATCGATGTGGTAAATCACTCAAGAGTTGAGCCCTACCAACTGAATAATCTTAAGGTGGAAAGTAAGAACTGCATTGTAGAACCAAATAAGTTTGGCAGTGAGGACCATGACGGAAGAGGTTGCACAAAATTCCAAGACAAGCCACAACCGAGTTTGAGTACACATAAGGCACGGATCTCTGGGATAGAAAAGGGTGAAGTTAAGCGAAGAAAACGGAAGGCGGTCGGAGAGAAGAGTCGAACTACCAAAGTTATGACCAAGGGGTGGAAATAGGTAGTGAAACTTGCAACAAAGCCACCGTGTGAAAAAGATCATCAACAAATGAAGCTCCGGTACAAGGGAAATTTCTGGGATGTGATGTATTTGGACAGTCCGAGCTGATTGAGACTAGAGAGAGTCGAGCTTTCGACTATAAACAAGCGCTTCTTGGGAGGCAACCCAAGTGTTTTAACTTTTTTTTTTGTGTAAATTTTGGTTGTTGAATTTGTTAATTTCATTTTTAGTTGTTATGAATGTTTATAATTATTTTTGGGTGTTTCAAGTGAAGTCTTGAGCCAAAAGAAGGTATGAAAAATTTCCAGACTTCGCCGGGGCGAAGAAGAATTCTTCGCCGCAGCGAAGAGACATGAAAAAAAACAGGTAAGCTCCTGGCCATTGTCGCCTCGGCGAAGAAACTGAATTTTTTTTTGAAAAATTTGGCTAAGGCATTTTGCCGCGGCAAAGAAAGCTTTGTATTCTCGGGAAGTTTTCGCCCCAGCGAAGAATTTTTCTTCGCCGCGGCGAAACCTGGAAAATTTTTAGGTTTCATAAATGAAGAACTTCGCCGCGGCGACGGGACTTTTCTACAAATACTAACTTTTCTTCTTCATTCTTCACGCCGCCTTGCATTTTGAGTTGAGAGAAAATTTTTCAAACTTCCATCTTTTGCTTCCAAATTGTGTTTTCAACCAAAACTCTTACTCTACAACATTCCTAAACACCAAAACAACAACAATTTTCGCGAAAATTTCACGTAAATTTTTGGATCAAAAATTTGGGGCTTCCTAATCTGGGTTGTTTCTGATTCAATTGGTGGTGCAAACTCCTTCATATTAGTAAGATCTCAATAACCCAAAGCTTTATTTCGAAAAATTTTAAGTTTCTAATCATAGATCTAAGAATTTTGTTGAACTTTTGACTTGAGAATATTTGGGTGATTTTGGGTTGTGATTTTGATTGAAGTTGAGAAGTTCGTGAATTAATTGATTGTTAGAAGTGTGGGTGTTGATTTGTTTGGAGCGTTTGTGTTGAATTGAAAAATTGTAGTTTGGGGGTTGAATTGCGAATTTTTGGAAGTGTGGGTTGTTTTTGCAGGTTTGACGTGGCTGTGTAGAATTGGGTATAAATTCTTGGGGTTAATATTTTTGGATTGAATTTCAGTTGGAACAATGGCTCCGAAAGTTAAGCACTCGTACAAGGGAAAGAGTAAGAGTAAGGGAAAGAGTGTTGACAACCGATTTGTGAACGATGCAGCCCGTAAACGATATGAAGAGGTAATCCAACGAAAGGATAAAGGATTCATCCCTGAGCGTGGATTGACCGCACCACAATCTTTGGACTGGAGTAGAGGGAGACGTTGGGACATGTTCGTGCGTGCTTCTGAAGTTCTGGCTGTAGAACCGTTGGTGAGGGAGTTCTATGCCAACCTCCCGAAATGTCATGAAGATACTGTGTTTGTACGAGGGAAGGATGTGCAATTTACGGCAAGGGATATCAATAGGTTCTATAACTTGCCCGAAATTTTCAATGATCAGTATGTGGAGTTCAAAAGATCACAATTTGATGAAGATATTATCCTGCCGGTCATTACGAAACATGGGGCAGTGTGGGAAGTGTCTAAGAAACAAAAGAAGACACTCAAGGGAACGCAGTTAACACCAATGGCTCGGCTATGGCGTATTTTATCTGTGCTAAATTAATGTCGGAATCGCACTATAGCACAGTGACTCATGAGAAGGCAATGTTGCTCTACTCTATTGCCACAGGAAAGAGTATGGATGTGGGAGACATCATTTTCAATAGTATCAAGCTTGCATCCAAACAGGGGCGAGCGAGTGAGTTACTGTTTCCCGCATCTCATCACAACTTTGTGCCTAAATGTTGGGGTCAAGGTTCAAGATGATGAGTAGCGTATTCATGCTGCTCCAACTCTAGATTTAGACTATTACAAGAAACACCTGGACCGAACGGAAGGTGCGCAACCAAGTAGGGGTGAAAAGGCAGAGAACAAGCCTTGCCACATCATCCAGCTCCACAGGTACACAAAGGCAGATGATGCAAGAAATGATGGGCCAGATGAAATATATGAAGAGACGTCAGGATTGGATGGTGGAGCGGACAGAGAGGATGCATGAGCTACTGACATACAGCTTCAAGGAGCTTAATGTTGACACTTCAGCATATCAATGGGTCGACTGGAACTCGGATGAGTGGATGGGCTCAGAGGAAGAAGAGGAAGACAAGGAAGAAGAAGAAGAAGAGGAAGAACAAGACTTAATCGGAGCACCTGTTTATGTTTTGTGTTTGTTTAATTGCTTTCATTTAATTTTGTGCCCACTTGAAACTTTAAACTCATTTTATTTTGGTTTTGGATTTTGTTTATTTTGTTAGTTGTTTAGTTGATGTTTTTAATTAGTAGTTGTTAAAAGGACGAGATTAGGTTGTAATATTTTCAAGTTAGTTGTGAATTCGTTCTAACCTGAAGGACACCACAGTTTTATTGTTTTGACAGATTTTGGATGATAAAAAGTCCGAGAACGGGTGAACATTGTGGAGCGACAATTCATGAATTAACCAGGGAGCATTCTCGTACCTTTATTGTTTTTCTTTTATTTTTCTCTATTCCTGATTTGTGCATAATGGAACATTGGGGACAATGTCATGTTTAGTTTAGGGGTAGGGAATTGATGTTGAGTTTAAGGGTATATTGGCTAGAAACGAGTAACTACCTTAAAAATTGCCTAGCAGTACTTGGCGACCTCGGGTTTAACAACGCCGCGTACACCTTAAACTGTAAAATTTTTATTAAGGGTATATTGGCTGGAAACCAGTAACTACCTTAAAAACTGCCTAGCAACACTTGGCAACCTCGGGTTTAACAATGCCACGTACACCTTAACAAAACAAAAAAAAAAAAAATTTGTTTTGTTATTTATTTCTTTTGGTTGTTTCGTTTTTGCCAATGATGATTTGCATAAATCAATGATGAGAATAGAATTGTTGAATTTTTATTGTTGAGAAATGTTAAGCATTGCTTCAAGTTTATGTTTATTGATTGGATTTTGATTGAGGTTTGTTGAGTGGTTCAACCACCATTTTCATTTTTTTCGGCATGCTTAGATTCATTTTATGCGATTAGGTAAAGTTTTGATAATGTTGGTGGACTCTAGAACCTAGTTGAGAAATGCTTGAGGTGAAATTCTAGGATTAAACATGGTTGAGGAGATGATATAGGCATTTTTTCAGAACGTTTGAGCCTTTCTAGCCGACACATGAATGAAATTATCCCTAGTCACCCATTTGAGCCGTATGAACTTTGCTTTATTTTTCTTGGAAAACAACAAAATTGTCAAATCCTTTTACCCTAGACACTTTATCGTACCTTTAGGAGAATTCGGTTTTAGTGCGAAACAAATAATGAGAAAAGTGTACGAATGAACAAAAGAATAGTTTGGGGGTTGAGAAAAGAAAAATGGAGAAGAGATCAAAAGAATGATGTGGGGGTTGAGAGATGATAAGCATATTTTACACTATGATTTTGCATTGAATTTTGATAGGATTTAGGATACTTTTCATACAATTTGGGCCATAATTGCTACCTAATTCTATTAATTTGTCTTTGTAGGCCTAAACGATGATTTTTAGCATAAATGACAGTTTTGAGCGTAAATTGTGTAACTTGAGCTTAAAAACTCGGAATGACCTGAATTTAGAAGCTTTGGAAAGCTAAGAAGAAGAGCTACAACGTTCATGTTTTGGGTTTTTCCTAATTCTGACTGGACAAAAGTGAAAACTTGGCATGAAGTCGTGAAAAGGACGTTGGGAACTGAAGAAAAACGTCTTTGGACGTGCTTCAGTATTTCTGCCATAACTTGAGCTGTAGACCTCAGATTGTGCTGATTATTAAACTAACAGAAACATAATTGAAAGGGCTACAATTTATATGTTTAACACTTTTCCAGATTCTAAATATATCATGCTCAAATTGGGCCTGTAATTCTTCGCCGCGGCGAAACCTGCATCAGATGCAAAAATAAAACGACGCGTTTTGGCTTGCTAGGGCTTCGTCCTTAAGTGAGAGAGGTATAAATTAAAGAGAAAAGGAAGAGAAAAGGGGCTTGGTTCGTGATTTGGGAGGCAGCTCATGGAAGGAGAAGATTATTGAAGATTTGGGCTTCAAATTAGAGAAGATTTTTCCATCTTTTGCTTGCTTTTCAATGATGAATCTTGATTCAGTTTGTTTTTGTTGTTTTATTTCGTTTTTGAGTATGAACTGAGTTGTTTAGCTAGGGTTTGATGTAATCTTGATACAATGATTCAAATTTATATGGATTGAATTACTTTGAGTTTTAATTTCATGATTGAGTGTTTATCTCTTTGCTTAATGTCTTTTGGATGTTTGATCACCATTCAAATGTGTGTTGTTCACAATGAGATTGAGAAGTGATTTGTGATTGTGCCTCTTGGGATAAATACCATAGATTAGCAAACGCTAGAGATAGGTTTAGCGATCTATGAAATCTAGATAGAATTCCACAAAGCTTAAAATCCTTTGAACTATTAATCTTCATTTTGTTGGGTGCGGAAGCTTAATAAGGATAAGTAGGGAAATGTAGCATGAGAATGTATGTTTTACAACTTAGGGAATTCGATTTTCAATCAAGGAATTAGAACTTGAGTAATAGATTCTATGATTTGGGTCAGCGTATTTAGGTGAATTCAACACCCTAGCATTTGTTTTAGAATTGTTTAATTAGTTAAGTTGTTGGGTTTTGCATTTGTATTTAGTTTCTTAATCTTCCATCAATCCAATTTATTGTTGCTTCAATTAGGAGTTAAACTAGAAAAATCAGTAATTAGTAACACTATCCTCGTGGGAATGATATCCTACCCATCACTCTATTACTTGAGCGACTAGTGCACTTGCTATTTTTGTATGTTGTAGTAAACACGCATTAAGAGAAAAGAATAAAAATAAAAGAGGTAGTCACCTCAATTCAATTCAATTGATTGTATTAAAAAAAAAAAAAATGTTGCCTAGTTTAAGGGTATACCGGCTGGAAACCAGAACCCGCCTTAAAAACTTCCTAGCAGTACTTGGCGACCTCGGATTGAACAATGCCACGTACACCTTAAACGAGTCTCCCCTGCATTTTTGGTATTCAAAAGTTTTAAAGAAACGCGTTTGAAGGCTGTGAATTAGTGGACATGTCCGATTGGTGGTTGAGAAGGTGTGGGTTTCGATGTGATGTTAGTTTTGCTTTAAGACAACCAAGTTCTCTTACTTTGTTTCCTATCCTTTTTATTGGAGCCCATGACCCGAGCCTAACGTTACAAGCTTTTAAAGACCTTTTGATTCTCATCTGTGTTTAGTCCTCATTAGTGGAGAGTAGTTCGATATTTAGGCTTATGGAGTCTGCCACCATTTGATAAACTTTACAAGTTTTGCATAAAATAATCCGGGAAGTTGGAATGTGGATTGAAGTGGGGATCACCTACTTGGTGGACCGATTAAGGAAGAAGGTCGATGTTGCTTATAACTTCTTGGAGTGTTGAACATTTCCTGTTAATAATTTTTCAACAACTTTTGAGACATGTGCAACTTCTAGGCTATTCACTGTGGAATTTGAGTTTTGTTGGTTTTGTTCATTTTGTTTTTCATTTTGTTGTGTGTGTTTTGTGTTTTTGTTTTTGTTGTTGTCTGTGTTTTTGTTAGTTTTGCACTGTATGCTCGGGGACGAGCATCTCTTTAGTTTGGGGGTAGTTGATAATCCATAAATTACACAGTTTTTATTTGATCATTTTGTCGGATTTCAGGTACTTTCTAGTGCATTTTGACCTGAATTGTTGCTTAATTCGTTACTTTTCGTGTTTCAGGTTAAAATGGACATTTTGAGCAAATAAGGACAAAATTGGATAGTTTTGACTCAGAAATTAGCGGATCTCAGAAGATTGGAGAGTTCCGGAGCAGGATAAAGCACGATGAAGCTTGTTCCCAAGCAAGAGCACCGAAAATCAAAGAATCGAACGAAGAAGCAAGCAGAGTGGTAGTTTTGTAATTTCAGAACTTTTCAAGTAGCTTCACCCCATCGAAGAAATTGTCTTCGCCGCGGCGAAGTAAGCCAGGGACGAATGTGTCTGCTTCATTCTTCGCCGCGGCGAAGAATTCTTCTTCACCGCGGCGACAGTCAATTTTTCCAGTTTTGTTAAACGCACAGTTTTGTTTTGTGCGTGTTTTGGCTGGGTTATTTGGACTAAGTATAAAAGAAAAACTTAACCTTTTGCCAAAGGGTCTTGAGCTTTTTAGGTTTAGCCGCTTTTACACTTTTCTGAGAGTAAAACTTTGAGCTTTTTGGATTGTAAAAGGGAGAAGATTCGGATTTTGACTAGAAGATTCATCTTTTGGGGAGATTTCTTATCTTTCATCTCAGTTTCATTATGTTGAACTTGTTTATTTCCGTTTTTCGTTTTTGTAGTATTAATTTAGCTATGAACTAATCTTTTATGGGTTAGGGTTTGAATTGTAGTTTGGATTTTAATGGGTTAAGTGTTTGATTGTTTTATTTTCATATGAATCTGCATGGGTTGTGTGTTACACTAAATTTTTAATGTTTTATATGATGAACATGATGAGATTGAGAAATAATTCATGTTAGGCTTCTTGGGTAAACACCATTATAGTATTGGATGCTAGAGATAGATTCAAGAATTAATGAAATCTTATTAGGACTCTTTTGCTTAATGCGTTTGGAATTAGTAATCTTCAAATTGTTGGGTGCGAAAGGTTAATAAGGATGAATAGGAAAACATAGCCCGAGAGGGTATGTTTAACGCATTAGCGAGTTCGATTTACAACCATTGCATATGAATGTGAATTTAGTGTAATTTTTAGGTTTAACCCATAAAATCCAAATGAAGTCAAAACCCTACCCGTTTTGCTTGAATTGATATTCCGTGTTTTCATATTGCTTTCTTAATTAAGTTTTAATTCTTAGTCTAAAATTCATTGTCTTTTTAATTAAAATTTGCTCCCACCAATCCAAGAATTCGATTGCTTCAACTAGGTAACATTAGGAAACTTAGTGCTTTGCTAACAGTCCTCGTGGGAATGATATCCTACTCATCATTTTATTACTTGAGCGACTAGTGCACTTGCTATTTTTGCACGTTGTAGTAAACACGCATCAATTACCTTGAATCAAGGTTCAACAACACGAGTGAAAACACTATGTGAACGTGAGCTTTCTGCATTTATAATAGTTGCACCTATCCTCCTGTTTGACAATCCCTGCATCATAAAAACACTGATCATAAATTTAATGCAAGAAAAATTAACAAATCAAACATATTAAAATCAAATATTGAGGGGAGACAGGAATGTTACAAGTGAATAAACCAATTTATTTTCCCCAAAATAATATTTAAGGTCACTAAGATCATACCACTTTTTCCATAACCACCTGTTACTTTCAAAAGGCCACTAAGGTCAACACATCCATAATCGTCCACCTATGTTTACAAACTTTTTCAGGACATTCAGATCATGTAACAGACAAAAATGGTAAACTCCAAATGCAATAGAACCTCAAAGCACAATTATAGTATTAGCCTATCATGCATAAGATGTCAAATAAACAATAAGAACAGGCTGATGCACATCATATTGTCGTATAAGGGAACATGAATTTGATTAACTCTATGAACTTTTGAACATTACTAATTTACACATACATACTTTCCGATGGGCCTTTAGGGTGTCTTTGTTACATTATATTGCACACGATTAAAACTTTTAAACATTACATGGCCCAGTGCTTGGCCAAGTTACAGACGCATTATGAACTTAATCAGCCCACAATACAGTCTCAAATGCACTAATGTGAATGGAAAGTGGGAGTTGGGACATACTGTATTAGCAAAATTAGAACTCCCACATCTTGTATTAGCGGGTCATTAAACAACCAATGTGTAGGAGATGAATGAATTATCTGTCAAAAACACAATCCTAACATAGGGATTATTTTGACCTTACGCTTTATGCCCAATTGGTCTTCAAATCGAAATCCATCCAAGTTCAATTCAACTTCCAAACCTTTGTTGATGTGATTACTACAAGTATCAAACATCTAGAAGAAATGAATGGTTAAATAGGTTAGCAAGTATGCGTTGAACCGCTCTCAAAAGATATACAAGTTTCCAATTATCTAACTTAGATAATATATTTGTTTGATTGTTGCAGGTTGAGCCAAAAAAATATTTCTTTAAATGTTATGGTGAAGTACCTCAATATTCCATAAAAGTGTTCTAAATCTCTAATTATGCTAAAAGGAAATTACTATTATCATGTTTCAGCACTGAAATCAAAGATTAAAGGTATACACTAAGTACCACGGGTTAAATGAATATACATTGTGAAATAACATATGCAGCATTGAGGAATCTACCCCATTAATGCAGTTGATATGCTTAGGTTGTCAAATAACATATAATCATCTGTATAATCAATTGTGTTCCCAATACAATATATACGATGTCAATATATAAGAATTAACTTTAAACTGAGTTCAACTAAGCCCCTTCTTTATAAGATTAATCTTTGAGACTAATGATTTGTCAACCACTCCAGTTTGCTTCATTAATCTACAATGTACTTAATTACTATCATAAGACATTACAAATTTTCCAAAATAAGTCTAGCCATGAAAATTATAACATCCCCAAAATACCTCAAATTTAAGCTGCTTAACCATAGAACCTAGAAGCAAATTGTTCCTAAAATTTGGTGATTGGATAGTGACATACTTTAAAGATCTAGGAATAACTGATACATATATATAAATCATATTACATATGAGTACAATGGCAAGATGATGTTAGAAAAAAGATTAAAATAGGTTCTAGATGCAAATATGTTAAAATCACTGGAATACCTTGACATGGAATTGAAACTGATGCCAATTCATCTTGTGGAGATATGATAGAAACCTGGCCTCGCCTCTCACGCTCAACTCACCGACACTACCCAGTTATTTCAGTTCATCGGTTATCAACCCGAACTCAACCAATTCTAACCAAAATACTACTCTCAATGGAACATAACAATGCTAGACAGATTTGATAATTGTACTCAATGACAGATCAAAGTAAATTCTATTAAGATAACAATTCTTTACAACTCAAATAAAGCAATAATCAATTAAATCGAAAAGCTCATCCAGGATGATTCTGCTAACAATAAGAACCCACTGGACTTCAAGAGCCAGTATCTCCCCAAACCCCTTCCTTCTACAAAATTCCCTGCCCCATAGATCCTTCCTGTTGCCTTTTATTCTTTGTGCTCTATTGTTGTAACTGAATTCAGCTCCCCAACCACTCAGCATTTGCCACTCGTCACTTTCCCATAAACCCAAAACAACCCTCCATCATGCTCGAAGCCTAACATGAGTCCCTCAATCCTTTCTTTGCGCCCTTATTTTTCCTCCTATATACCAAGGTTATTGTTAGTCTCATCATTTACCCTCCCACCCCAAGGAGAGCCACCTTGTCCTCAAGGTGAAAGGAGGGAAATTGCAGTTGGATGGTGGAGAATTCTTCCCAAGTACTTTCAAAATCTGGTAGGCCTTTCCATTTAATTAAAACTTCACAACTGCCATTCAGTAGCTTTCTTTTCTCTAGTACCACTTTTGGTGACATTGCTAAAATCAAGTCTTCATCGAAGCCAGTTGGCAGGGGTTGGACATTCGAAGTTGGAGAAGTAGTCTTCCTAAGTTGGGACACATGAAAGATGTTGTGAATTCGGGCTGTGGATAGTAGTTGCAGTTGGTGTAATGACTTCTTTCTATTATCATATCCATACAATATATTAATAAAAACACAAGTATACTTATCAAAATAGTTGGGCCCAAAAATTTTCTTTACTTAATATATACATTCTTTACATAGTACAGTATCATTTGTACAAAAAGACTCTCAAAAACAGTGGACAGTGGAGCCAAGTCTCCCCGCTTGCCGACGTCCATCCGACCACGTCCTCACCTATGTCTTGCAAAAACATAAAAAACAATGGGGTGAGCACAAAGATGCTCAGTAACTAAATCCTCTACTCCACTATCCCCGTGTATAACTCTTCAATTCTTTCCTTACTCTGGTCACTTTCTCTTATTCAATCTCTCTTGTTCTTACTCTGTTTCTACTGTTCTTTTCTTTCTTTCTATTCTTTCTTTCTCTTTATTCTCATCACCCATGAGGGATATCATGATAACATGTATGGATGAGATGCATATGCACTAATGCAAGACAATGCATTTTCTCTCTTTTCTTTTCTTTTCTTTTCTTTCTCATTCTTATTCTTATTCTTTGCCGATCGGTCTTGGTTGATGCATGGATTCGGAACCCTTGGCCATGTGAGTGTACTCTCTCGTGTATAGCTCTCATCCGCATGTATTCTCACGGCTATACGAATTCTTTTTCTCATTCTCATTCCACTCTCTCAAGGCGGAGACCGCTCTCTCACGGCGGTTTACATACGGGTAATTTCTACACTCACGGGTTCCCCATCGTACAACCTATTATCTTTTCTCTTCTTTAGCACTTTTTATTCATTTTATTCTCTAGTGCTAATTCTTTCTTTCTCTTTATTCTAAGAGAATTAGTTCTTTTCTTTATCTTTATTCTTAGAGTGCTTCTTTCTCATTACTCATATTTCTTTCTTTGATGATTACACATATAAACATATGCATATGGATGGCTCATGCCTAGAATCTTTCTTATATGCACTCATGAAATGCAAATATGCTATGTTGCATAAAGTAAGGTTCTCTACTTCTACTCATGCTTCTCTTAGGCATTTCATCAAACAATATGTGTGCATACATAAACTCTACTCTAACAATAATTCTACTTCTTTCTTAACCATCCAAAATTGGAGTTCAACTCCTTCAAATCATCACACATCCTTGCAAAGAAAACACACTTTAAATATTCCTCTCAAATTGTTCTAATTCTTATCCATACTTCTACCAAATTTTATCAACACAATCCACCATTCTCATGGTGGAAATCTCTCCATAAATCAACATTGAACTCATTCATAAATCCATCAACTCATTTCAAACATAAAAATTTCAAGCATTAATCATATACAAATCTCTATATATCATTCAATCATGCAAATCACAATTTAGGTGGATTTACTTACCTTAGACTCAAGTAGAATCCACTTAAGCTCTCCACTCTTGATGGCTTGATGCTTTCTCTTAAACCTTAAACACAAACTTAGTAAGGATCCTACTCTTACCAATAAAATTCACATCTAGAGTAAAGATTCTTACCTTTAAGTGCTTAGGATCAACTTGTATCAACTTCTAGTCAAAAGCCCTCCAAAAATCCTTGGAAAATTGAATGAAAGCTTGAGAGAATTGAAGGATGGAAGAGGCGGTGGAAAAGAAAGAATGAAAGGGTTTCTAAGCTAAACCCTTAATATCTCATATTTTCTCCACTCTTTCCCATTTTACCCTTACTCTTTCTTAGAATTCCACCTTTGCCCTTTAATTCTTTGCAAATGCACCCCCATTTAAACTATTCTCCATGTAATTTCCTTGCATTTCACTCCCCACTTTTCCTACTAATTAGGGGTAGAATGGTCATTGTGCCCCAAAGGAAGAATTCTCTAGAAACTCATAAGGTTTTCAGCCGAGTCTTCACCGCAGCAAAGAATCCCAGGGCCAACGTCGTCGCGACGACAAGTCTTCTTCGGCGAAGTCTGCCTTTCACAAATTTCAACAAGACTTCACCAATTTTAGGCCATTCAAGTAATTTCAACACATACACACTTAACTAAGGGCACAAAAACAACTTTAAGGGCAAAATGAGCAAATATGAGTTACGTACCTCAAGCGGGCATTAAAGTCGTAAGCGACTGATCCAATTTTTTTGTAATCACGAAAGGCCCATAGAACCGTGGACTCAACTTCTCATTGTAACAACGGGCCAAGGAGCGAAGACGGTAAGGCTGTAGCTTGAGCAAAACTAAATCTCCCATTTCAAAGTTGACTTCTCTCCGTTTGTTGTCTGCAAACTGTTTCATCCGATTTTGAGCCTTGACCAAATTATCTTTTAGTTCTTGAAGGATATTATTGCGGTCATGCAGCTGTCGGTTGACTTCTTCAACATGGAAAGGACGTTCAGAATGTTTAAGGATGGCTGGAAGGTCTAGACCATACAATGCCTTAAAGGGTGTCATGCCAATTGAGTTGCTAAATATAGTATTAAACCAAAATTCTGCCCATGGAATCCATTTGGGCCACTGTCGGGGTTGAGCACTAACAAAGCAATGGAGATATGTTTCCAAACAATGGTTTACTACTTTCGACTGACCGTTTGTTTGTGGGTGATAGGCTGAATTCATACGGAGTTGGGTTCCAGCCTGCTTGAACATCTCACCCCAAAAATGACTAAAGAACACCCGGTCGCGATCCGAGACGATAGAACGCGGGAACCCATGTAGCCGAACAACCTCTTTAATGAATAAATGTGCAACATCTCGAGCTGTATATGGATGTTTCAGGGTGAGAAAGTGGCTATACTTGGTTAAACGGTCTACCACCAAGCAAAATGGTGTCAACTTGAAAAGCCCTTGGTAAGCCCGTGATAAAATCCATCAAAATGTCTTCCCACACCTGATTTGGAATAGGTAACGGTTGCAACCGCCTAGCCGGACTCAGAGCTTGATATTTACTCCTTTGGCAAACCTCACATGCCTTAATAAAGGTGCGTATATCTTTTTTCATACCCTCCCAATACACTTCATTGGCCAAGCGTTTGTAAGTGCGGAAAAAACCTGAGTGACCACCCATGGGAGACGAGTGAAACTCTTGTAATAACAGCTGAATATACTCCCCCATGCGTGGCACAACCAGCCTATCATGGTACATCAACTGGTTCCCCACCAATTTATAGGGCAGTCGACTGGACGGGTGAATCAGTAGTTCTTGTACTATTTTCCTCAACTCGGCATCTTGGTGGATCGCATTTTCCAAGTCTTCTCTACCTGAAAACAACTTATGGATAAAGCATTAAGTTCCCCAACCTTAATTCTTCTAGAAAGTGGGTTAGCTACTTTATTCTCTTGACCCGGTTTGTATTGAATCTCAAAAAGAAGCCCCATCAATTTCATCACCCATTTTTACTGATCCTCACTCAACAGTCTCGATCATTTAAGAAGTGTAAACTCTTCTGATCTGTCTTTATCACGAAATGTCTACCCAATAAATAATGTCTCCACTTCTAGATTGCCATGACCACAACCATAAGCTCCCTCTCATAGACCACTTAAGTCGGGACTATAACGACAACCCTTTGCTCAAGAATGCCAAGGGTCTATTTTCTTGCATGCGAACAGCCCCTAACCCATGGCCAGACGCATCTGTTTCAATCATGAATTCCTTAGAAAAATCGGGCATAGCTAAAACTGTATCAAGTCATAACCTGTTTCAATTCTTCGAAGGCCCTCTGTGCATCACTGTTCCATTTGAACGCATCTTTCTTTAATAGTGCAGTTAGAGGAAGTGCAATCTTACCATACCCACTGACAAATCTCCGATAATACCCTGTCAAGCCTAGGAATCCTTGGAGAGCTCTTAAATTTTTTGGAACTGGCCATTGCAGAATGCTATCAATTTTGGAAGAGTCAACTGCTACTCCAACTGACCAAATGATGTGTCCTAAATACTCGAGTTCTTGCTGCCCAAAGAAACATTTTTTTGTGGTTGGCGACTAACCTGTTCTCGTACAGTGTCTACAAGGTGATTGTTAAGTGTCGCACGTGATCATCCATATTCGCACTGTATACTAGAATATCATCAAAAAACACCAGAATAAACTATCGCAAGTATGGCGAAAAATGTCATTCATTAGCGCTTAGAAAGTTGCCTCGGTGCGTTGGTTAGACCGAAGGGCATGACTAGGAATTCATAATGGCCTTCATGGGTTCGAAAGGTAGTCTTCGGAGTATCTTCTCCTCTCATTCTGATTTGGTGGTACCCCGACGTCAAATCTAATTTGGAGAAGATTGTAGCCCACCGCTCCCCCAACCCCCAATTTCATCAAATAACTCATCCACTACTGGAATTGGGAGTTTTTCCGGGACTGTGATTTTTTTTACCGCTCGATAATCGACACAGAATCTCCATCCACCATCTTTCTTGACTAATAACACGGGACTAGAGAATGGGCTGATACTCGGTTTGATAATGCCGGAGGCTAACATTTCTCTGACAATTCCCTCAATCTCATTTTTTTGGTAGTAGGGATAGCGGTAAGGTCAGATGTTTGGTGGTTGTGCGTTCAGTAAAAGCCGAATGGTGTGTTCATGGTTCCTAATGGGAGGTAGGCCTGTTAAAGGTTTAAAAACCCCTTGGAACTGCTCCAAAATTTCCCTCAATCGATTGTCCACATCGTCCCCCTTTTTTGGCTGTTTTTGCAAAGATCCAAATTCTACTAAATAGCCCTGCCCTTCCTTCTGAATTATCTTCAACATTGCCTTTAGAGAGACCAATAATAATTTTCGGAGCTCAGGAATTTTTCTACAATCTAAGTAATAAAACTTTTCTACATCAACTACAAGGTTCGTTAAATGATACCATCAACTTTGACTGTTGTACCGTTCTAACGTTCTCAACTTTTCCTAGTGTGAATTTTGAGTAAATATCTATTAGTTGTCTAATAAGATGTAATGTCTTACTAGGCAAGTATTTACTGAGTATCCTATAGAGAGAATCTAGAGAATTGCTAGTTTAAAAAGGGCGTTCGTCTAAAATTTATGTCCTTAATCCAGTTATAACATACTATTACACAGATTATCTCTCACATATATAAATCAACATTAGATTTTTTCATTGAGACTGTGTGTACAATTCTCTCGCCAGCTTGACGTCTTTCGACCACTACAATCTAATATCTACAAAAATAAGGAAAGCAACGGGGTGAGCTATAAATGCTCAATAAGTAAACCAAATCTAATTATGTTTTGACTCTGTTGTTCCTATTTTCGTGGTACTGCTTCTAAATTTTTGTTTGCTTTCTCTCTTTATTCTTAGGTGTATTATTTAGCAGTCTTTTATTTTTTTCAAATCTTTCTAAATCCTTCTAGGGTTGTGCTATTCTTTATCATTTTATTTCTCTTCTCTACTAGGTTATAACTTTTTCTTTCTTTACTCAACAAATCGCTAAGTTTCCTTGCTATTTGTCATGTTTCTAATTTCTGTTCTTTTCTTGTATATCTCTAATTTATTTTCTATTCTCGGAGGTTTCTATTTTCTTTTCTTCTCTATTCTCATGGGCTTTTATTTTTCTTTTTTTGGCTAATCAGACACGCAGTAATAAATAAACTGTTTAATCTATGTATAAATGCATAAAATGCAGTGCACATGAAATGTCTGATGCATATGTAAATGATTATGTTTGTATTCTTTTTGAAAATTCTTTTCTAATTCTTTTCTCGTCTTTTTGAAATTCTTTCTGTTTTCTATTTCTTATTTTATTTTCCTTTCTTTCTGAAATTCTTTATGATTTCTGTTTCTTATTCTATTTTTCTTTCTTTTGAAACTCTTTATATTTTCTATTCTGGCTTGCCGATCGGACTAGAAAATAGTCCTCATCTACCTGTACTTGTGGTGGACAATACAATTCTGTTTTATATTCTAAGGCTGCTCACTGATGGCAGCATGCATGTGGGAAACTTCTGCATCTCTGTCGCCATTGGTTAACACAGCGAATGCTCACAGGTTCCTCATCGCAACAACCCTCTGAAAACATTCTCTGTAAATTTGCAAAATAACTAGCTAGACATTTCCAATAATTATAAAATTTCTGAAATATATGCTATGCTATGTCATGCATTTATATGTTGTCTATGCATGATCCCAAAATACGTGTCTGACTCTGGCATGTATTCTATTAATTCTAAAGCTTTTATTTCTATGCTTTTCTGGAAAGCCCAAAGTTCTATTCTACTAAAAGGCTTAAACTAAACATTTTCTATTTTATTCTTTATTTCTGAATTCTATGCATCGTGTTTACATACGCGATTCTATAATTTCTACATAATTCTGTAATTCTTCAATTCTAGCATGCTATGTAAAATGTATACGTACACAAGTACATTAGCCCTCACAAATTCTACTCTTCTATAATTCTATTAGTTATATATTAAAACGGCATAATTTAAGTAGGGAATGAATACTACATTTTGGACAATCTAATTTCTTCTATAAAAATCTATGCCACAACTTAGGTATTAAGTCTACTAACTTGCCCAATTATACTACTAGTTTTTCTCAAACTTATATGTCACATAACCATGTCATTAAACAACTCTCTAATATTTTTCTAATGTAACAAACATGCCTTGTACAACTTTCTAAATACAGATCTTAATAGCATAAATTCGCATTCTCTTACATGACCATCAACTTCAATTGTTATACATGCCCTTCTTTCTTCTTTTCTTTTGGCTACATTCTATACATTAGTCTATATTGTCATATTAATTATTGTAAATTCAATCTAACATATGGCACAACATATATACTTTGGCTAAATTCTAATTTCTTTCTAATATTCTTAACTAAACTTTTGGCCAATACAACTTATTCTCAAGATCTTCTAGCACAGTTCTATAGCTTGTATTATATAATAAGGCATGAAAACTATACTCATACCAATCAATTTCTAAAATGGTCATGTATTTAATACAAAACCAAACTTCTATGTCTTTAATGTTTCTTTTGATATCTATACTTGAGAAAGCTTTTCTATTCTTTATGTAATAAAATCACTTATTACATATTGTTTGTAATTAATCTCAAAACAAGAAACAACAATATACTCATTTGGCCAAGCCATTATTTGGATAATCTTTCTAAATTCAATGGCACAAACTTGAGAATTTACTATGGTATATTGATATGTCATCACATAATTCTACCATTCTCTATTATCATCAATGCCATATCAACGTAACAATTTAACATACAATTCCTTTCTAACACTTTCCCAAGGCCATAAGTTTCACAATTTCTAATTCAATAACTAAAATATAATGTGTTATTCAAGAAATACTAAAGGTTGAAGTAACTTGAACCAGGCACTAAGAGCCATTTATCTCATTGAACTAATATGACCAAGTAATATTCTAAATTTTGGCATAACTGTAGTACCTTCTTTCTTAACTAGTATACTTGGAAATTATACAATAATAAAATAGTATATACAATAAAATGAAAAGTAAATGGGCCCAAAAATATTATTTACTTGATATATAAAATTCTTTACATAACAAAATAGCATATACAAAAGTTTTAATAACGGTGGACAGTAATGCCAGTTCTCTCTGCTTCTCGACGTCCATCCGACCGTTTCTCACCTATTTCCTGCAAAACATGGAAAAACAACGGGGTGAACACTAATTGCTCAGTAAGTGAATCTGCTACTCCACACTTCCCTTTCTCCGTTGCTCACTCTTTGTATTCTTTCCTTACTTTACTCTTTTTCTTCTTCTTCATTCTCTATTTATTCTTTCTCTTTTCTTTCGTTGTGTCTAGTTCTCATTGTTCTTTCATTCTAACTTTCTTGGTTCTTTCTTTCTTTCTACTTCTCTCTGTTCTTTCTTTCTTTCTTCCTTATCTCTCACAAACCATGATAGGAATCATGGTAACATGCATGGATGAGATGCAAATGCATAAATGCATAGAGATGCATTTTCTTTCTTCTTTTCTATTTCTTTCTCTGTTTTTATGCTTCTTTCTTTTTATTTATTTATTTATTTCTATTCTTTTCTTTTCTTTTCTTTTCTTTCTTTTCTTCTTTTCTCTTCTTTTCTTTCTTGCTTGCTCATTCCTTCTTATACTTTCTCATCATTTCTCATTCTTTCTTATTCTTTGCCGATCGGACTTGGTTTATACATGAATTCGGAACCCTAGCCGTGTGAGTGAGTATAGTCCTCATTTACATGCACTCTTACAGACTGTATAGATTCTTTTTTCTTCTCAGGCCACTCAATTAAGGTGGCGTGCATGTAGGTATTTCTTCTTGGTACAACCCTCATCCACATACTCTTACGGGCCGTACAAATTCTTCTTCTTCTTAGGCCACTCAATTAAGGTGGCGTGTATGTGGGAATCTTCTTCTTCTTGTCACTCACGGGTTCTCCATCGCAACAACCTCTTTTTTTCTTCTTTTTAGCACTTTTCTTTCTTTTATTCTTTAGTGCTTTTCTTTCTTTATTCTTTAGGTTCTCATACATATGCATAAGTATGCATGTGGATGGCTCATCCTTTTAATTCTTTCTACGTGCAAACATGTAATGCAAAAATGCCATGTAGCACAAAAATAAGTTTTCTCTACTCATGCATACACTTTTCTTAAACATTTCATTAAACATCATGCATGCATACTCAAATTCTATTTTAACTATAATTCTACTTTCTTAAACCATCCACAATTGGAGTAAAACTCCTCTAAAACAAGATCAAACTTGGCCAGGAAACATACTTAAAAAATTCTAACTCTTTCTAAATTCAACCAAACTTCATTTAATCACATACTACCAAAACCATTTCACATGGCTCACTTCTACTCATCAATAGCCATCTACTCATCAATCAACATCATTCTTCTCAACAATTCTCAAAATTAAAGGCATATACATGCATATACAATCTCTACACAATTGATTTCTTGAATCATAACTTGGGTTGGATTTACTTATCTTGTGCTTGAGTAATTCCACTAGGATCATTCTTTTTTTGGTAGACTTGTTCTTTCTCTAAAACCCTAAGCATAAACACTATAAGAATTCTACACTTTCAAAAATTAATCGCATATCTATAGCAAAAGTCCTTACCTTTTGATGCTTAGGATCAAATCTCTACCAAAAGCCCTCTAATCCTCCTTGGAAATTTGATGAAAAGATGAGAGAATAGGAGAGTATAAGTGGTGTGCTGGGTGTAGAGAATGGGAGGGTTTGTGTGACTCAACCCTTAATATCTCATATAAATATGCATTCTTTCCCATTTTGCCCTTGCACTTTCTTGAAAATTCCATATTTGCCCTTTAGTTCATTACAAATACACCCCCATCTCTAATGCATTCTCCATGAAATTTCCTTACTTTTCACTCCCCACTTTTACTACTAATTAGGGGTAGAATGGTCACTTTTCCCCTAAAGAAAATTCTCTAGAATCTTCTCAAGAATTTCAGCCAGCTCTTAGCCCCTGGCGAAAAATTCCAGAGCATACATCACCGTGACAAGGTTCCTTCTTCGCGCGGCGAAGTCGCAATTCCCAACTTCGCCAATGCCTCACTAAATTTTGGGCAACCAAACAATATTACGAACAAACAAACTTAACTAAGGGCAAACAAACAAAACTAAGGGCAAATAAGCATATTTAAGCTACGTACCTTAAAGTGGGCATTACAATAACAAAATGCACTCTTGAATACTAAAATTTACATTTGTTTAAGGCTAACATAACCTTTCTACTCCAATTCTTTCCTTTCTCTACCAATTTCTTCAATAAAATTTAACCAACTCATGCATGCATTTCTCTTTGAATTTTCATCTAACAATTCATATGCACATGCAAATACTTGGTTGGCCACACTTCCACATCTCTCCAAATCCACCAAAATTGGAGCAAAAACTCACTAACTTTAGCTTTAAATCTGGCCGGTTTCAACAATTTTCCACACTTCCATATTTCATCCGAATCACCACATACTCAAGCACGACTTCTCATGGTTGGAAATATACATCATTCAATATCAAAACAGCCAATAATTCGACCATACAATCACATACAAACATACAAGAATCAATCTACACATCATTGCTCAAATCAAAACTAAAATTGAGTTTACTTACCTTGAATTTGTGCAACACTAGTGATATAACCTCCCTTTGCTAAAATTCTCTTCCTCTTGGACCTAAAACATATAAAACCATAAGAATTTAAAACTTTAAAGTTTAATCACACACCTTTGTGCTAGAATCTTACCTTTGGACGCTTTAGGATTAAAAATCTACAAAAATTTAAGCCAGTTCCTATGAATCCTCTTTGAAATTTGGTGAAGAAGTTTGAGAGAAATTGGATCAGGGGTGGCGCGTACAAGGGATAGAAGGGCTAGGGTTTAGTTTATTGAAACCTTATAAATAAAAAACTATATATATATATATGCCCTCACTTTCACCGATATACCTTCACTTTCACTAAAAATTTTTTTTGCCCTTGCACTTATATATATACCCTCACTTTCACCGATCTACCTTCACTTTCACTAAATATATTTTTTGCCCTTGCACTTTTATACAATCAATCTTACTATATATTTTATATTTTCCATAAGATTGAATAAGGCCATCATAGGTATTAATTTTAGGTTTCAAACCAATTCCCTTCATCTCGTAAAGGAAAAACAAAGCATCTTCAAACTTACGGATTCTGGAATAACCATGAATTATTGAATTGTAAATCTTTAAAGAAGGTTTAATACCATTATGCTTCATTTCTTCAAGAGCACATACAGCTTCTTCCATGAAACCCTCTTCACATAACAACCCAATAATTTTTCATAGTTCGATTCATTAATGTGTGACGTCTCCACATTCTTCCACATATCAAACACCTATCGACAAATCTTCAACTTTCAAATGTCAATTTTTTTTTTTCCCTAAAGTTAAAGACAAGTTTTATATTGAATTGGAGAGAAAGTACATGGGGAATTAAAGTGGACCTAGAGGAAGTTTGAAGGAAGTGGATGACAGCCCAGAAGTGAGGTTTGGTCCAATCTATCATGTTGAAGATTTTCAAGGGGCAAGAACGTTTATTATTGAGCCTCTGAATCAAGGCTTTGAGTGCTTGGTGTTGATGGTAGGTCTCAATGAGAAGAGGAAGAGTTGTGTGTTTGGTTGAATTATGGAGAGAATAAGTTATGGGTTTTGTGTTTAGGGCTTTGGAGAAAAAGTTGTGCATAAAAGGGATATTATGGTTATGGAGTTGCAGGGACATTACATTCTCCATTGTTCTTCAATTGCAAGAGTTACTGAATTTATAAGTTACCCAACATTTGGTTATTCACATGTAACTTCTAAGGCTTTTAAGGTGTGTTTGGTTCAAGGAATGTTGGATTACTGAAA
Organism: Pistacia atlantica; assembly: GCA_026229545.1. Classification (NCBI taxonomy): domain Eukaryota; kingdom Viridiplantae; phylum Streptophyta; class Magnoliopsida; order Sapindales; family Anacardiaceae; genus Pistacia; species Pistacia atlantica. Next base: position 302,074 of record JAPEIT010000100.1, read on the forward strand.
AGTCAAATTACCTTGAAGATTACTAAGAATCTTTAGAAAAATGTGTTTGGTTAGTTGGAATAAATTAGTGGGTATGTTTTATTAATATGTTTGGTTGGGAGGAATAAATTGGTGGGTATGTTATTTAAATTACTGAATTGACCTCTAATTAAATATTAGTATTATATATTTTTTTTAATATTGATTATTATTTGGATTATATAACCCCCTTGCATTTAAAAACTTAGCAAAAACAACCACATAGTAAAAGTTTGGAAAATCAACAAAGCACCCCCACAAACCCAGCCACTGCCGGCCATCGGCAACCACCATCGGCGCTCAGAGAGAACCTAACGGTGCACGAAAGGTCGGAAATGGCCTTCGTGCGCCGTATGGCCATTTCTGGCCAGAGATCTGGCTAGAAATGTCCAGATCGTGATAGATTTGGCCGTTGAAGGCCAGTGGTTCAGGTGGTGGTGTCAGATTAAATAGTACGCCCGCCCGAATTTTGTCAAAAAAATGAACCCAATCATGACAATGTTTGCAAGTCACGGCCGGCGAACAAGGGCTACCAAATTCAGGAGTTAAAGGAGTTTTGTAAAGTGGAGGACGATGCTTCAGGTGATAGTGTCGAATTGAATTTTAACCATCGAAATTTGGTTGAAAAAATCAATTTAGGGTCGGATTGTAAGGGTGTATTTGCTAGATTTCAAACATATAGGGACTACTGCTATTCTTTAGGGGTGTGTTTGTAAGATTTCAAACTTTTGGATCACCGACAGACCATCGGTTTAACCGATCGGACAAGTGAAAAAAAAGGAATCTCTTAAGTGACATGTACGATTGCTATATCGCTTAAGCGACCCTGTGTAAACGAAGTTCCTTTGACTATTAAACAGATTTTTTGTGCAAATGGTTTTGCACAATTATAACTCCGTACATAAAATTGTTAGTTGTTGGCAATAAAGTATTCTTTATTGAACGAATCGTACAGAGCTGTAATTGTACAAAACTATCTACACAAACAATCCGTTGATTAGTCTTTACAACTTCGTTTAATCCTTAAAATAATAACTCTTTTAAAATCAGACCGAGAAGAATCTCAAAAGAGTTTAATATTTATCAATGCTCTAAACATTTCACCATCTTCTTGTTTATCCATATCACAA